>CAUYQG010074077.1:0-12921 GCA_963574415.1 Tarsius wallacei
ATGCACGTGGCTGTAGGGCTGCGGTCATCTGGTGGCTTGTCAAATGGGAGTTGGATTTTGTTTGTACATTTTCTAAGAGTCCTGATCTGATCACAGAATCCTTATACGGGGGGAAGCTTTGGGCAGATTCCTTCAGTGACCCTGTGAGATAACTCTTAGCAGGGTGGGAGGCATTGCTCGGTTCTGTCTACTTCTTTCCCTTCTGTTTCACGTGTACTACAAAATAGTCGTTGCATGCAATGGTGAGGCCAGCGATGAGCGAAAAGAAGCTCCGGAAGCCCACTTTGCTGTCTCAGCATTGGTCCAGGTCCTTCATTATTTTGTCCACGGCCAGAGGGTCTTTCTGATTTTCCAAATACCCAGGGAACTCCTTTTCCATGAGTACTCTCAGATCTTCCTTTGTTAAGTAACCTTTATCCCCAGCAAATTTGTGGAATGTAAACATCATGGTTTCCATGGCATGTTCCATTTGAGATGGCATTTTGGTGAGAGGTCTGTTGAAGCCTTGGCAGTGGGGCACAGCGCTGATGCTGGGCGAGTGGGGACCAGTCAGTGAGGAGCACGCCTTAGTATGTGGGACGGTGCGCACGGGAGGAGTCTGGGTGGGCGCTCAGCCGGGCTCTCCCACCCCGGTCTTCTTCCCCTCTTCCTGCGCTCCACTTCCCCCCTGCACCTATATTTTTAAATATAGGCATATAGTAGAGAATATTGCTGAAGTTTTTGTGTTTTTTAAAATTCTGTACTTTTCTTACTAGCCTAATTTGAATACTCTTTGCAAATAAAATGAAGTACAAGTCATACATTTTTATTGTCTTAAGCATACTGAAAAACATGTGCTTGAGAATAATTATTTTTATTTTTATTTATTTATTTATTTATTTATTTTTGAGTTGGAGTCTCACTCTGTCGCCCAGACTGGAGTGCAGTGGCCACTCCTGGCCACCGCAGTCTGACCTGCTGGGCTCCGGCAATCCTTCCGCCTCAGCCTTCCAAGTAGCTGGAATTACAGGCGCACGCTACCACGCCCAGCTAATTTTTGATTTATTGTAGAGATGAGGTTTCACCAATTTGCCCAGGTGGGTCTCGAACCCGCGGGCTCAGGCAATCCACTCACCTCGGCCTCCCAAAGCACGGGATTACAGAGTGAGCCACCGAGCCCGGCGGAGAATAATTATTTTAAAAATACTCTAAAGAATATTTCACTGAGAGATAATTCCTCTTATTTCAGTTAATTTAAGTGTGTGTATGCATTAATGCATAGATGCACAAGTTCGTGGTTTTTCTAAAAAATACATCAACATTTCATAAGTTAAATTTATTACTTAATAGTTTATCACATGTTTTTCATGGCTTCAGATTTTTTCTGCACTGTCACATAAATCAGTTAAATAGTTGTGTACATAGTAATATATTTTATGCCTGCATGTGTGTGCATATATTAATGACCTTTTATGCAATTTCATGTTGTTATCCTTAAATTTGTTTCAAGTTTGTTCAGGTAATCCTCTGTCAACATACTTCTCATGCTATGGTTTAAATATTGGTGTTCTCTCCAGTATTCATGTAGAAACTTAATCATTGATGCAACAGAATTAAGAGATAGGGCCTTTGGGAGGTGGTTAGGTAATGAGTGCTCTGCCCTTGTGAATGAGATGAGCCTTCTTATAAAAGAGCTTCAGGCTAAAGGGAGTGCTCTCTTTTCCTTCCTTCTTCCATGATGTGAGGGCCCAAAATTAATCCCTGCCCCCAAAGGACTTAGCAACAAGGCACCATCTTGGAACCAGAGAGTGGGGTTCTCACCAGGCAACCAACCTACTGGTGCCCTTCATCTTGGACTTTCCTGTCTACAGAACTATGAGAAATAAATTTCTGTTTTTTTACAAATCACTCAGTCTAAGATATTTTGATGTAACAGCACAAACAAACCAAGATAGAAATTGGTGCCAGAAGTGGGATGTTGCTATAACAAATACCTAAAAATGTGGAAGTGGCTTTGGAATTGGGTAATGGCCAGAAGCTAGAACATATTTTAAATGAATTCTGGAAAAAGCCATGAGCAGAGTATTAAGGGTCATTTCTGCTGAGGGCTTAGAAGAAGAGGAGAGCTGTAGAGAAATCATTAGTTTTAGAGATAATCTAAGTGGTTGTAGAACGTTGGTAGAAATATGGATAGTAAAGGCAATTCTGATGAGGTCCTATATGGAAATGAAGACTATCTTATTGGAAACTGGAGGAAAGGCTACCCTTGTATCAAAGTGGCAAAGAATTTGGCTGAATTATGTCCGTGTACTTTGTGGAAAGCCAAATGTAAGAGTGATGAACTAGGATATTTTAACAGAAAGAAAATCTCTAAGAAAATTGTTCAGGTTCCTGCATGCCCTCTCTTAACTATTTATAGTAAAATTTAAAAAGAGAAATGCATTAAAAAGACACAATTTATCATCAAAGGTGAAGCAGAATTTAAAGATTTGAAAAAATTCTCAGCGTGGTCATGTAAAGGATAAAAAAGTGTGTTTAAGAGGGAAAACCAAGCCGGGCTCGGTGGCTCAGCCTGTAATCCCACGCTTTGGGAGGCTGAGGTGAGTGGATTGCCTGAGCCCACGGGTTCGAGACCCACCTAGGCAACTTGGGGAGACCTCATCTCTACGATAAATAAAAAAATTAGCTGGGCGTGGTAGCGCACGCCTGTGGTTCCAGCTGCTTGGAAGGCTGAGGCGGAAGGATCGCCAGAGCCCAGCAGGTCGAGGCTGCGGTGGCCGGGGGCAGCCACTGCACTCCAGTCTGGGGGACAGGGTGAGACTTCAACTCAAAAAAAAGAGAGAAAACCAAGGGTGTAGCCAAGAGATCTTTGATAAAGAGATTAGTATGGATAGAAGGAAGCCCAGATGCTGTTTATTAAGACAATGGGGAGAATACTCCAAAGGCATTTTGGATCCTTTTGAGGCTGCCATGCGCATTATAGGTCCAGAATGTCAGGGCCTTGAGGGCAGAATAATTTCAAGGAAGAGTGTCCTTTGGATCTTGGAACTCAACTACCTCAAGTCTGTAATCTCTGAATATTGGAGCAGTCCTTCTCAGCTATCCCAGCTGTGGCTCAAGTGGGCCCAGGTGTGGTCCTAGCCACCACTCCAGAGAGCACAAGGTGTAAACCTTGGTGCCATCCATGTAGTACATACTGTAAGTGTGCAGAGGGCATGAACTATGGAGGCATGGCTGCTTTCACCTGGATTTCAAAGAATGTCACATAGAGAGCCCAGGCAGAGATATATCACAGGGTGGAATGGCCACAGTAAGTCCCCACTAGGGCAGTGCCCAATGGAGCCATGGGGTGGCAGCCACCTCCAAGGGTCCTCATCAGGGTATGCATAGAGATGCCATGGAGGTGGGGCCATCTCATGTAGTCCCTATTAAGGCACTGTCTAGTAGAGCTCTTGGGAGCAGTGATACCCCTGGCACTCCAGAACTGCCGAGTCACTGGTATATGATCCCAACTTGAGAGCGCTTCAGGCCCTCAACCACACATGTGAAAACTCCCATGTAGAATCATGCCAGCAAAACTACTAGGGCAAAACCATCTCATTCCAGGATGTCTGGAAGGTGGGACATCAAGTCAAATAAGAGTATTCTCAAGCCTTAACATTTAATATGTGTACCCTTTGGGTTTCAGATTTACATGGGACCAGTTAGCCCTTTTTTCCTGTCTAACCTATGTCTGCACCACCATTGTATTTTGGAAGTGCATAACTTGTTTAATTTCACAGGTTAATAGCTGGAGAACAGTTTGCCTTAGGATGAAACAAACCTTTGAGACTCACCCATATCTGGTTTAGGTTATAATTGGATATGACACTAGACTGTAGACTTTGGAATTGGTAGTAGAACAAGTTAAGACTTTGGAGGCTATTGGGATGGAATGAATATATTTTGTATGTGAGAAATACATGAATTTTGGAGGGGCCAGGGTGGAATGCTATGGGTTGAGTGTTTTCCTCTCCAAAATCCATGTTGAAATGTAATCCCTAATGCAACAGTATTATCTCCTTTAGAAGGAGATTGAGTCTGGGCTTGGTGGCTCAGCCTGTAATCCCAGAGCTTTGGGAGGCTGAAGTGAGTAAATTGCCTGAGCCCGTGGGTTCGAGACCCACCTGGGCAACTTGGTGAGACCTCATCTCTACAATAAATCAAAAACTAGCCGGGCGTGGTAGCACGTGCCTGTAGTTCCAGCTACTTGGAAAGCTGAGGCGGAAGGATCTCCGGAGCCCAGCAGATCGAGGCTGCAGTGGCCAGGAGTGGCCACTGCACTCCAGTCTGGGTGACAGAGAGACTCCAACTCAAAAAACAAAACAAACAACAACAAAAAAAGAAGGAGATTGAATCATGAGAGCCTGGCTCTTACCAATGGGACTAGGTGCACTTATAAAAGGGCTTGTCCACTGCTTTTTGCACCATCTGTTCCTTACACCATGTGGGTTCACAGTGTTCCTCCCCTCCAGAGGGTGTGGCAATAAGGCACCATGCTGGAAGCAGAGAGCAAACCTCACCAGACATCAGTCCTGCCGGTACTTTGATCTTGAGCTTTCCAGCCAGCAGAATCATGAGAAATCAATTTCTATTGTTTGTCATTTACTCAGTGTGTCTTATTTTATTGTAGTAGTACAGAGAGACTAAGACATACTGTAACCATTATTTAATTGTTTGATTCCTTTGGTTTAACTCTAATTTGCAGGTATCTGGGTTTAGGGGCTTGACATTTCTGCCACTTTCAGGTTGTTCATCTGAGGTGAGTTTTTTAGAGTGTCTTCTAGTAAGATGGGAGCAGATCTTTCTCTCATGGGCTACTATGTTGTTATTTAAGGTAGAACATGTAATGCATTTGGAGTAATGTGGAAATGTTATAAGTTTCAGTCTTTGATTGCTATTGCTGTCATCACCACAGTTTTGTTTGTGACCTTTCTGTAAAGCCACTGTGGACGTTGTCCTCTCTGCCAACACCACTTGTATTTTAGATTGTCTAGATGCTGCATATCACTTTGTGTGTCGAACATAATATCTTACACTTGTATAGAGATAGGCCATGTCGATTTCTTATGTGTGTATTTCTTTCTTTCTTTTTTTTTTTTTTTGAGTTGGAGTCTCACTCTGTCACCCAGACTGGAGTGCAGTGGCCACTCCCGGCCACTGCAGCCTCGACCTGCTGGGCTCCAGCAATTCTTCCGTCTCAGCCTTCCAAGTAGCTGGAACTACCGGTGTGCACTACCATGCCCGGCTAATTTTTGATTTATTGTAGAGATGAGGTCTCGCCAAGTTGCCCAGGCGGGTCTCGAACCTGTGGGCTCAGGCAATCCACTCACCTCAGCCTCCCAAAGCTCTGGGATTACAGGCTGGGCCACCCAGTTCAGCTTGTATTTCTTATATTATCCACAAGAATGAGAAATCCACACAGATTTAAAGGATATCGAAATCTCATTAAGTTTAGAACAAACCAGAATTAAGGACAGATGACTTTCTCACACTTACATGAATATTTCAAAACATATACGCCAGTCACAAAATCCTTACAGTTCTCTCCTCATTTTGTATAAAGATAATAACTCTCCTCACTGTACTTGTTGAAATGTGTTTTTTTATTTCAGGGACCTTTGACATTCAGGGATGTGGCTATAGAATTCTCTGAGGAGGAGTGGAAGTGCCTGGACTCTGCCCAGAAAGTTTTGTACAGGGACGTGATGTTGGAGAATTATAGGAACCTGGTCTCCCTGGGTAAGAATAACTTCCCTCCAGTTGGGATCTGCCCTGTGTGTATGTGTGATTTTTGTTTTCTTAATACAGTCTCCCTCTGTTGTTCGGGCTGGAGAGTAGTGGTATGATCATAGCTACTGCAACCTTAAACTTCTGGGCTCAAGCAATCCTCCCACCTTAGCCTCCTGAATAGCTAGGATTACAGGCATGCACTGCCATGCCCAACTAATATTTTAATTTTAAATTTTATAAGGCTGATCTTAAACTCCTGGCCTCAAGCAGTCCTCCCGCCTCAGCTTCTCAAAGCGCTGGGATTATAAGCATAAGCAACCATGTCTGGGTGCCCTGGTGTATTTTTTAATTCTCCCTTGTGTGTCTCTTGGGAGCCCCATATTATTTGGCTGAGATTGAAGTCCTGTTGATTCACAAATGAAAAGTTTTCATATTGAATCATCTGGCCTTTAACTACCCCCTTCATTGTACAGCAATGTTGGTTTCAGAAATGAAAGTGTGCGTAAAACCGTGTGGAAGACTTAAAATAGCCAGTTCTCTGTGTTCTACCCTGTGCTTTTGATTCAGCAGTTCTTAGAAGAGAGCTAGATGTCTTACAGTGCTTTCTAAGCATTCAGAAAGAGACAGTTAGTGGTTGAGTTGTGAGATTTTTTTTTCTAGATCCAACTGTCATGTCCTCTCTTTTACCTAATTGTAGGGTTGGGATTCTGGAAAGGCCCTAGCACATCATGTTCCTTTCTTTTCATAAGCAGGAATCTCTCTTTCTGACCTGAATATTATCTCCATGTTGGAGCAAGGGAAAGAGCCCTGGACTGTGGAGAGCCAAATGCAGATAGCAAGAAAACCAAATAGGGGGGAATGGATCAAAGGTGTTAACGCAGGTAAGAGCTCAGGTGGGCACAGTGGAAGCTGTACCATTAAGTTGTGTTTGGGAAACTCTTCACAAGTAGGAGAGTTCTGTGGAAAAACTAATGATATCTTGTGAGTTCTGAAAATAAATCTGTCCTTTCTACTTATCACTCTTGTCCTTTAGACATGTAAAAGTTTACGAGGGGGGACCCCAAAAAACCTGGAATTTATTTATTTATTTGTTTGAGTTAGAGTCTCACTCTGTTGCCCAGAGTCACACTCACAGTCACTCCAGCGTCGACCTGCTGGACTCCAGCGATCCTTCTGCCTCAGCCTTCCAGCTGAATGTATAGGCATGTGCCACCATGCTCAGCTAATTTTTTGGTTTATTGTAGAGATGAGGTCTTGCCAATTTGCCCATGATGATCTTGAAAATAAACTTTGTTTTTGTTTATCTCTTAATCAGTTTCATTTTTTTTTTTTTTTGAGTTGGAGTCTCACTCTGTCACCCAGACTAGAGTGTAGTGGCCTCTTCCGGCCACTGCAGCCTCGACCTGCTGGGCTCCGGCGATCCTTCCGCCTCAGTCTTCCAAGTAGCTGGAACTACAGGCGCGTGCTGCCACGCCTGGCTAATTTTGATTTATTGTATAGATGAGGTCTCACCAAGTTGCCCAGATGAGTCTCGAACCCATGCGCTCAGGCAATCCACTCACCTTGGCCTCCCAAAGTGCTGGGATTACAGGCTGAGCCACCGAGCCCAGCCCAGTTTCATATTTTTAAGGATACTTGGTGCTCTTTGTTTTATGTTGCTATCTGTGGTAGTGTTTTATGGGGAATGTATATTGTTTTACATCTTTTACAAGATTTTCTTTAGTGCAGATGGTGTAACTCAGCAACAGTTCCCCTAAAACTAACACAAGCTCCAGAATATTTCTTTTGATAAGACAGTTTAAGTTATTCCTTTTACTTCTGTTTCATGTGACTGAATTTCTACTTTTAAAGTATTTGTCAGTTAAATTTATTACAGTTCTTAAAAATTGGAAATGTCTGATATCTTGTGAATATATTTTAAAAATCAAGTTACTATCTTAATTGTAGAAATACTATTAAATTGATTATACCTTGGAATACAAGATACACTACTTTTCTTTTTTTTTTTTTTTTGAGTTGGAGTCTCACTCTGTTGCTCAGACTGGAGTGCAGTGGCTGCTCCCGGCCACCGCAGCCTCGACCTGCTGGGCTCCGGCGATCCTTCTGCCTCAGCCTTCCAAGTATTGGAACTACAGGCGCGTGCTACCACACCCGGCTAATTTTTTGATTTATTGCAGAGATGAGGTCTCGCCAAGTTGTCCAGGCGGGTCTTGAACCCACGGGCTCAGGCAATCCACTCACCTCAGCCTCCCAAAGCGCGGGATTACAGGCTTAGCCACTGAGCCCGGCTGATACACTACTTTTCAATAGTATGTTTTAATTTTTTATTTATAACTTGTTGGATTTTGTTTAAATTTCACTTTTTTCTTTCTCAAAACAAATGCTGTATTTTATTTTATTTTATTTTATTTTATTGAGTTGGAGTCTCACTCTGTCGCCCAGACTGGAATGCAGTGGCCGCTCCCGGCCACCGCAGCCTCGACCTGCTGGGGTTCCGCGATCCTTCCGCCTCAGCCTTCCAAGTAGCTGGAACTACAGGCATGCGCTACCACGCTCGGCTAGTTTTTGATTTATTGTAGAGATGAGATCTCACCAAGTTGCCCAGGTGGGTCTCGAACCCGTGGGTTCAGGCAATCCACTCACCTCAGCCTCCCAAGGCGCAGGATTACAGGCTGAGCCACCGAGCCTGGCTCAAATAAACTTTTAAAAAACACCTGTACTTTCTGCTTTTTATATATGGCCTCTTTATGTTGAGTTTCATTCTATTTCTAGTTTGTTGAGTAGTTTTATTATGAAAGGGAGTTGATTTTTATTTTTCAAATGATTTTTCTGCATTAACTGAGATGATCAAGTGTTTTGCTTTTTTTTTCCTTCTTTCAGTTAATGTGGAATATTAATTCACTGTCTCATGTTGCAGCGTTCTTCCATTGCAGGAGTAAGTTCCACATGGTCATGGTGTTCAGATCTTTAAATGTATTGTTGAATTTTGGTTGCTACTATTTTATTGAGGATTTTTTAATCAATGTTCATCAGGGACATCACTCTGTAATTTTCTTTTTTTGTAATGTCATTGTCTGCCTGTGGTATCAGAAAAATGTTGGCCTCATAGAATTAATTTGGGTATATTGCTTCCTCTTTGGTTTTCTTTTTTGAGTTGGTGAGGATTGGTGTTCATTCTTTAATTTGGTAGAATTCTCTAATGAAACCAAACTGGTCTTTGAATTTTTTTTTATTGTTGGAATGCTGATTCAATTTTCTTGCAAGTTATAGGTATGTTTGTTCAACTATCCTATTTCTTCATGATTCAGTCTTCATAAGTTTTTTTAAAAAATGTTTTTCTGGTTATCCTATTTGTTGACATATAGTTGCCCATAGTATTCTCTTAAAATTCATTTTGCTTGAATTGGTTGTAATGTCTCCTCTGCCATTTCTAATTTTACTTGAGTTGTATTTTTTTCTTAGTTAATCTAGGTAAGGCTTTGTCAGTTTTATTGATATTTTCAAAAAATAAATTCTTAATTTTGTGCTTTTCTGTTCTCTTTTATCTCTGCTCTAATCTTTATTATTTTATGTGGTTTTTGAGTTTAGTTCCTTTTCTGCTTCATTCAGTTATAAAGTTAGTTTGTTCAGGTGAGATCTTCTATTTTAATGTAGCATTTATATCCGTCAGTTTCTTGTTTTAACACTGTTTTCTCTGAATTCATAAGTTTTGGTATGTTTTGTTTTCATTTTTTTGTTTCAAGATATATTCTATTTCCCTTATGATTTCTAACTTGATAACATTGGTTGTTTAAGACATTGGTTGTTGTGTGTTGTTAATTTTTACATATTTGTTGATTTTCTAATCTACTACTGATCTTTAGTTTTCTTCCATTATGATGGGGAAAGCTATTTTATTTATTTATTTTGGAGTTGGAGTCTCACTCTTGTCACCCAGGCTGGAGTGCAGTGGCACACTCACAGCCACCTCAGCCTCGACCTGCTGGGCTTAGGCAATCCTTCCACCTCAGCCTTCCAAGTTGCTGAACTACAGGCGCACGCTACCACGTCTGGCTAGTTTTTGTAATTTATTGGAGAGATGAGGTCTCACCAAATTGCCCAGGCTGCTGGTCTCAAACCCCCAGGTTCAGGCAAGTCCTCTCGCCTTGGCCTCCCAAAGTGCTGGGATTACAGGCTGAGCCACCGTGCCCGGCCGGTAAAGTTACTTTATATGATTTCTATCTTGAAAATTTTTTAAACTTGCTTTTTCTTTTCCAATATTTGTCCTGGAGAATATTTCTTGTGTAATTCAGAAAAATTTATATCCTGCTGTTTTTGTACATAAAAGCTATGTCCAATTGATTTATAGTGGTGTTTAAGTCCTTTTTTGGTTTGTTTGTTTAGTTTTTCTTCTGTTTGATTGTTCTATCCATAAGTGAAAATGGGCCATTGAAGTCTCCTGTTATTACTGTGGAACTATTTCTCCCTCTAGTTCTGCTAATTTTGCTTCATTGAGGTGCATATATATTCATAATTGTTATATGTTTCTAGTGAATTAATGCTTTAATCATCATATAATGTCTTTCTTTGTCTTTTGTACCAGTTTTTAAAGTATATTTTGACTCATTCTAGTTTAGCCACCTCTGATCTCTTTTTGTTAGCATTTGCGAGGTTTATCTTTTGACGTCCTTTCAATTTAGCCTGTGTGTGATTTTAGAGTTCAGTTGGGTCTTTTGTGGATAGCATGTAGTTCGGCCCTCTTTTTTCATTTATTCAGCCAATTTGTTTCTTTGGTTGTGGAATTTAAACGTTTACATTTGAAGTAATTACGATTAGGGAAGAGTTATGATTGATGTTTTGTTAAATGATTTCTATATCTCTTCTAGATTTTTCCCCCTCAGTTCTCTTACTGTCTTTTAAATTTTGTTTTTGTTTTTTTTTCTGTGCTGACATGATTTGATTTCCATTGTGTGTGTGTGTATTTTATAGATTTTTTTTGTGATTACCATTGCAATTACATAAAACATTTTAACTTTATATTTTATTTGAAACTGATAACTTCAATCACATACAGAAACTACTCCCTTAATATTTTATTTTAAACTAATAACAACTTCAGTCACATGCAAAAGCTACTCCTTTATAGACCTACTCCAATTTTATGTTTTTGATATTACAGATTACTTCCATATATACTGTGTTTCCATTAATATATACTTAGACTTTGTCAGTAATCTTCTTTCTTTGTTTCCTCAAATAAATAACTGCCTATTATGCCAGGGGTCTTTATTCTGTACCACAAATCTCTTTACATTGTTGTACTGTCAATAAGGTTTTATTGTATCTCTATATGTGTATACAAAATGAACTCATCCATCTCCACTTCATGGCTATTTTCAAGTTTTTGCTTCAGTATTGTACTCTAAGAACATTCTTTCACATATTTCCTAAAATACATACATGGGATTCTCTTGAGTATATGCCTGGAAATAAAACTCACAGAAAATTCCATTTGATAAATTTCATAGCACACGTCATAAGAGATGCAAACCTACTTTATTTCCAGGTCATCACTCTGCCTGCTTCTTAAATCCATTCTCTTGTTGTGTTGTCCCACACCCATAGTATAATTCCCATATTTAAGTATGGGTCAGTATGATGCTACTTCTAAAGCAGTTCTTATTTTCTCCAAGAGTCATAATTTTTTTTGGGGGGGGGTTGGAGTCTCACTCTGTCACCCAGACTGGAGTGCAGTGGCCGCTCCCAGCCACTGCAGCCTCGACCTGCTGGGCTCCGGCGATCCTTCCGCCTCAGCCTTCCAAGTAGCTGGAACTACAGGTGTGCGCTACCACGCCCAGCTAATTTTTTATTTATTGTAGAGATGAGGTCTTGCCAAGTTGCCCAGGTGGGTCTCAAACCCGCGGGCTCAGGCAGTCCACTTACCTCGGCCTCCCAAAGCGCTGGGATTACAAGCTGAGCCACCGAGCCCGGCCAAGAGTCATAATTTTAGCTATTCCCTGCACAATTATGTTCCCACAGCTAAGCAAACACAAAGTCTGCTCTCACATGCCCATTACTCCTTGCCCTTCCCTCTTGCTCTTTTTCCAGCCTGGCCTTGATCTGGGTAGACTATACGGTTGCTTAACAGCATATTAATTTGATACTCCTAACCACCCCTGTTTTTCAGGACTGCCTCACCTTCATTCTTCTCACTGTGTGGGGAATGACACCTACTCATTCACTTGACAACTTTCCCAGAACACTGCCTCTATTAATATGTGCAGGAGGTGATGGCATGTACCATTACTTATGAGGGATGGCTGAATAACATTTTTGGCAGCACAGTTCGGATTTTGAAGTCTTTGTTTCTAAGCTCTTAGTATTTGGTGTGACCTGTTGTTATCTGTGCTACCTGCTTGGGCAGTTGTACGTAAGCACATGTTGCTTGTTCCTGCAAGCCCAGGTTCATATTCTGTTTCTCTTGCTTTCAGTGTAAATTAAGTCATAGATGAATCCTGTGGGCCTACTGTCTTTGTAAAATAGTGATGATTTATGTCAAGGCTTTTAAGACAAGTTAGTGCTGTTAACTAGCTTAGAACAGTATATGTTTTACAGTAAGGACTCAAACATTTCTTAGTTTAATAAGGTATATCAGCATTCTGTCATGTTGATGATGAGATGATTCATTGACTGCATCTTAGCTCTGCTTGCCATAACAGATAACATAGTTGGGTGGCTTAAATAACAGAAATTTCTTTTTTTCTTTTTTTTTTTGAGTTGGAGTCTCACTCTGTCACCCAGACTGGAGTGCAGTGGCCACTTCCAGCCACTGCAGCCTCGACTTGCTGGGCTCCAGCGATCCTTCTGCCTCAGCCTTCCAAGTAGCCAGAACTACAGGCGCATGCTACCACGCCTGGCTAATTTTTTTGATTTATTGTAGAGATGAGGTCTCACCAAGTTGCCCAGGCGGGTCTCAAATCCCCGGGCTCAGGCAATTCACTCACCTCAGCCTCCCAAAGCGCGGGATTACAGGCTGAGCCACCGAGCCCGGCCAGAAATTTATTTTTCATAGATCTGGATGCTGGGAAGTCCAATATCTAGGTGCCAGCCAGTTTTGTTTGTTTGTTGTGCAAGCCCTGTTTGTTTCTCCTGGCTATCTTCTTTCAGTGTCCTCATATGGCAGAAAGATTG
>CAUYQG010074078.1:0-11450 GCA_963574415.1 Tarsius wallacei
TGCCAGGCAGTTGCGGCTTTGGTGATTGTTTTTGTGGCACAGGAATCCCCCCCGGGTCAAACCAAAAACACCCCCAAAAAAAAAAAAAAAAAAAAAAAAAAAAAAAAAGTAATGATAAACAAAATGTGGTATATACATACAATTGCATATTATCCAGCCTAAAAAGAGAAGTCCTGTCCTATGCCACCAAATGAATCAATCTTGAGGACATTATGCTAAATGAAATGTCCATCACAGAAAGACAAATTCTATTTATAAGAGGCATCTAGTCCAATTCATAGAAAGTAAAATGGTGGTTACCAGAGGCTGGCCGGAAGAGGAAAAGGAAAGGAGATTTTTTTTTTTTAGTTGGAGTCTCTTGTCACCCAGGCTGGAGTGCAGTGGCATGCTCATGGTCACCAAAGCCTCGACCTGCTGGGCTTAAGCGATCCTTCCACCTCAACCTTACAAGTAGCTGGAATTACAGGCATGCGCCACCACACCTGGCTAATTTTTTGATTTATTGTAGAGACGAGGTTTCACCAAGTTGCCCGGGCTGGTCCCGAACCCCCGGGCTCAGACAATCCTCTCGCCTAGGCCTCCCAAAGTGCTGAGATTACAGGCTGAGCCACGAAGGAGCTATTTAATGTGTGCAGCATTTCAGATTTACAAGATTAAAAAAATTCTGGAGATGTGTTCACATCAATGTAAACATACTTCACACCACTGAACTGTACACTTAAAAATGGCTGACATGATAAATTTTGTTAGATTTTTTTCACCCACAATAAAAAAACAGTAATAACTATGGTCTTAAACTTGGTAGATATGAAAATTAACTGGCTTCTCACCAGGAAAACACTCAACAAATTGATTTTACTAAATGACAATGAGAATGATTTCCTCCTCATCATAAAATACATAATTCTAAAGCTTGGAACACTCATACTCCTGGCCCCAGATTTATAGTTCAACTGGATAAAATTTAAATTTTCTATGTCTTCACAAAGAAGTTGAACTGGAGTCTAAATATGAAACTATCTTCTCTGCCATGGAACAATGGAGTAACAGTATACATTATATATGTATAGTAATTACTCTATAGTACTATGTATATATACATATATAAAGTACAATAAAATACATAATAGAGAGTATAACTTATTATTACTATCTGCTAACTACGGATTTTCCTAGGTAGTACTCCCTGAAATTGTCTTGTTCAGCACTGAGTACCTGTGTATTACAGGTGCTAAGTGGCAGAGTGGTTAATGAAATCTAAAGCCAGATTGTCTGGGTTCAACTCTTGGCTCTGTCTTTTTCTAGCTATGTGATCTGAAACAAGTTACCCAGATTCTCTATGCCTCAACTGCAAATGAGAATGAAAATAGTAAGTTTATAGAGGGTTGTTGTGAAGACTGAGTCAATGTGTGTACAGCACTTACAACAGTGCCTGGTACGTACAGAGTATTTGATAAATGTTCACATCTGTTACTTTTATTATTGTTACATCCCATTCAAATAATTTGGTCAAGAAAGTAGAGCATATATAGTACATATGTATATTAAACACTTTAATATGGAAGGATTAAAAAAAGTTTAAAAAATGTCCTCAAGGCAAGGCATGGTGTCTTACATCTATAATCCCAGCACTTTGGGAGGCAGAGGCAAAAGGACTGCCTAAGCCCAGAGGATTGAGACCAGCCTGGGCAACATGATGAGATCTTGTCTCTACAATAAATAAACAAATCAGCCAGGCGTAGTGGCACATGCCTGTAGTTCCAGCTACTTGGAAGGCTGAGGCAGAAGGATCACCTGAGCCTAGCAGGTTGAGGCTGTGGTGGCCATTGTCATGGCACTCCAGTCTGGGTGACAGAGTGAGATCCTGACTCAAAAAAAAAAAAAAAAGTCCTCAAATTGGAGACACAGAAAAAACAAAGAACCAAGGATTTACATAAAAGTAGAAGTCAAAATCAGAATCATTTTTACAAAACATGGCCAGACCAAACTGCATGTGCAAGTCCAGTCCAATGGTCAGAGTTCATAAATGGTAAAGTCTGAGTTCAGCTCCTTTAATGAATTTTATGAAATTTGGTCTTATCATGAAATCTAATATACAGGAGTAAATATATAAAAAATATTTTAGATTTTTCAGGACCAAAGTGGTCTGAAGGAAATTTCATAATGTTTTAAACTATCTAGAAAAAATCTAGAGCACCTAAATTAAGAAGTATAAAACATTCACTTTTAAATAAGCTTATGAGCCGGGCTCGGTGGCTCAGCCTGTAATTCCGTGCCTTGGGAGGCTGAGGTGAGTGGATTGCCTGAGCCCGCGGGTTTGAGACCCGCCTGGGCAACTTGGTGAGACCTCATCTCTACAATAAATAAAAAAATTAGCCGGGCGTGGTAGCGCGTGCCTGTAGTTCCAGCCACTTGGAAGGCTGAGGTGGAAG
Organism: Tarsius wallacei; assembly: GCA_963574415.1. NCBI lineage: Eukaryota > Metazoa > Chordata > Mammalia > Primates > Tarsiidae > Tarsius > Tarsius wallacei. Next base: position 2,433 of record CAUYQG010074078.1, read on the forward strand.
GATCACCGGAGCCCAGCAGGGCGAGGCTGCGGTGGCCGGGAGCGGCCACTACACTCCAGTCTGGGCGACAGAGTGAGACTCCAACTCAAAAAAAATAAATAAAATAAATAAACAAATAAGCTTATGACATATCAGGAGAACTTTTCTTATTAAAACAACAATAAATTCGCTTTTCTTCTCTATATCCTCTGGAGACCTATTAAGAGACCTATTAAGTCTAGTAAGTAGATTTATGTTACTTTAAAATGGATTCCCACCAAATACAATATATTTTTAAACCACCATAAGCTACTTCATCTTAAAGCTGAATTACTACCATTTAAAGATTGAGGCAGCTTACTATAATAAAAGCAAACATTTACTGCACATTGATCACGTGCCAAACTCTGTGTTTGTGCTTCACATAAATCATCTCATTTAATTGAAACTATGACGTTAGTATTTGCTATTTTTTTAAGGTAAAGATCAAATAATTAGTCTTAATGCTTAAACCTATGTGTAAGAATGTTATTTTTTAATCTAGTATTAAAAATTCCTCACACCAGTTTTTAAGTAAATAAATTTAATTCAGACTGAACACAGATATATATATTAGGGCCCTTTTTCCTTATTCCAAGTGAGAAGCAGTAAACAAGACCTTAGAGAAGATAAAACAAGAAACCCTAAGGACAAAAGACCTAGAAGACCAGCCTACATCGGCAGTACCTCCCATGATAGCAAATATACATACATTTTTATTGTTTTTCCTATTTGACTTTACTTTCTAGTGGCCATGGTTTGCTGGTGCCCTAAACAAATGTTCAGTATGCCAACTGGGTATCACATAGGAGGTTGCAAAATCAAGAAAAAACAATTCCTGATTTTTCCATCAAATTTGCTACGACTGGCCTCTCTTGTGTGCTTTAAGCAGCCTGGGTTCCCCAATAGCACATTTAGCAGTCTGTTTAGGATTTTAGATGGATTCCTTTGTAAAGGATAGGGGCTGCTTCCTAGAGAGGGTGTCTCATACTGACAGACTAGCAGAGAAAGAAAACAGTCTGGGAAAACATATAGAGGCTGGAGATGCATTTTTTTAAACTGACAGATAAAATTGTATTTATCATGCACAACATGATGTTTTGAAGTATATATGCGTTGTGCAATAGTTAAATCCAGTTAATTAACAAAAATATTACCTCACAAAGTTATATTTGTGGTGAGAACACTTAGCACCCACCTATCTTTGCATTTTTCAACAATACATTATCGTTAACTATAGTCACCATGCTGTACAATATATCTTTTGAACCTATTCCTTCTAGCTAACTCTAATTATAGCCTTTAACCAACATCTCTCCATCCTCTCCTCCCTGCTAGTTACCTCCATTTTACTCTATTTCTATGACAACTTCTTTAGATTCCACATATGAGTGAGACCATGCGGTATTGCCTTGCTGTGCTGGTTTCACTTAACCTAATGTCACCCAGATTCATCTGTGTTGTTGCAAATGACAGGATTTTGTTCTTTTTTTATGGCTGAATAGTATTCCGTCATGCATATATGCATTTTCTTTATCCATTCATCTGTTGGAGGCTTAGGGTGATTTCATATCTTGGCTATTGTGAATAATGCTGCAATAAATGTGAGACTGCAGTTACTTCAACACATTTATTTCATTTCCTTTGGTTATATACCCAGGGGTGAAACTGCTGGACCATCTAGTAGTCCTATTTTATTTAGAGGAAACTTCGTAGTTTTCCATAATGACTGTATCAATTTACATGCCCGCCAATAGTGTGTAGATGTTTCCCTTTCTTCACATCTTTGCCAACAACTGTTATTTTATGACTTTTTGATAACAGCCATTCTAATAAGAGTGAGGTGATACATCACTGTGGTTTCGATCTGCGTTTCCCTGACTAGTGACGTTGAGCATTTTTTCATATACAGTCACACACCATATGATGACATTTGTCAATGATGGACCGCACACGTGTCCATTGTACCTAAAATTATAATAGAGCAGAAAAATTCTTATTGCCTAGTGTCTGTAGCCGTTGTAATGTCATCACGCCACATATTACTGACATTTGTGGTAAAGCTGGTATAAACAAACCTATTGTGCTGCCAGTCATGTAAAAAACAGCCCATACAATTATGTACATTACATATGCTTGGCAATAACAACCAACCATGTCACAGGTTTATGTATTTACGATGTGTTTTTTTGTTGTTGTTATTTGAGAGCGTACTGCCACTTACTAAAAAAAAAAGTTAACTGTAAAACAGCCTCAGGCAGGTCCTTCAGAAGTTCCAGAAGAAGGCATTGTCATCATCGGAGATGACAACTCCACACATGTTCCTGCCCCTGAAGACCTTCCAGTGGGACAAGATGTGGTGGGTGATATTGGTGATTCGGACCCTGTGCAGACCTAGGCTCTGTGTGCTCATGTCTTCGTTTTTAACAAAATAGTTTCAAAAATCAAAAATCAAAAAATTTAAAAATAAAGTTTATAGGATATAAAGAAAACATTTTTGTACAGCTGTACAATGTGTTTGTGTTTTAAGCTAGGTGTCATTGCAAGAGAGTAAAAAGTTCAAAAACTTAAAAAGTTACAGTAAGCTTCAGTTAGTTTGTCATTAAAGAAAATTTTAAAAACCAGTTTAGCATAGCCTATGTATACAATGTTTATAGTATACAGCAGTGTAAAGTAATGGGCCAGGCCTTTACACTCACTCACCACTCACCCTAACCGAGAGCAACTTCCAGTCCTGCAAGCACCGTTCATAGTAAATGTCCTACACAGGTGGGCCATTTATCTTTTATAATGTATTTTTACTGTACTTTCTGTGTTTAGATACACAAATACCATTGTGTTCCAATTGCCTACAGTATTCAGTACAGTAACCTGCTGTACAGCTTTGTAGCCTAGTAATAATGGGCTATACCATACAGCCAAGCGTGTAGTAGGCTACAACATCTAGGTTTATGTAAGCACCCTTCTATGATGTTCACTCAATGATGAAATCACCTAACAATGCATTTCTCAAAACGTATCCTTGTTGTGAAGCAATGCATTACTGTACCTGTTGGCCATTTGTTGGCTATTTGAGAAATATCTATTCAGATCTTTTGCCCATTTTTTAATACAAGGTTGTTTTCTTGCTATTGAGTTTCTTGTGTGTTTTGACTATCAACCCCTTATCAAATGTATAGTTTACAAATATTTTCTCCCATTATGCAGGCTGCCTCTTCATATTGCTTATTGTTTCCTTTGCTGTGAAGTTTAGTTTGACATAATCCCATTTGTCTATTTTTGCTTTTGTTGACTGTGCTTTTGAAGTCATACCCAAAAAATAACTGCCCAGACCAATGTCATGGAACTTTTTCTTTGTTTTCTTTGTGTGTAGTTTGTGTCTGTTTTTATGCTAGTACTATGCTGTTTTTGGTTACAATAGCTTTGTAGTATATTTTGAAGTCAGGTAGTGTGATGTCTCAAGCTTTGTTCTTTTTGCTGGAGATTGCTTTGAATACCTAGTCTTTAGTGGTTCTATATAAAATTTAGGTTTTTAAAAAAAAATTTTTTGTGAAGAATGTCACTGGTATTTTGATAGGGATTGCAGTTGAATCTTCAGATTGTTTCAGGTCATAAGGACATTTTGACAATATTAATCCTTCCAATCCATGAACATGAAATATCTTTCCATATGTTCGTATCTTCTTCAATTTCTTTCATCAATAGTTTTCAATATTGAGATCTTTTACCTCCTTGATTAAATTTACTTCTAAGTATTTTTTGTAGCTTTTGTAAATGGGATATTTTGATTTTTTTTCAGATAGCTCTTAGCAATATAAAAATGCTACTGGGATTTTTGTTTGTTGATTTCATACCCTGCAACTTTACTGAGTTCATTTACTAGATCTGTTTTTTGATAGAAATATTTTCTGTACACAAGGTTTTCTATATAAGATTATGTTGGCCAGGCGCAGTGGCTCAGCCTGTAAACCAGCACTTTGGGAGGCCAAGGTGAGAGGACTGCCTGAGACTGGGGGTTCGAGATCACCCTGGGTAACTTGGTGAGACCTCATTTCTACAATAAATTACAAAAACTAGCCAGGTATGGTGGTGTGTGTCTGAAGTTCCAGCTAATTGGAAGGCTGAAGTGGAAGGATCACCCAAGCCCAGCAGGTCGAGGCTGCAGTGGCTGTGAGTGTGCCACTGCACTCCAGCCTGGGTGACTCCAACTCAAAAAAAAAAAAAAAGATTATGTCATCTGTAGACAGTGACAATTTAACTTCTCCCTTTCCAATTTAGATGCCTTTTACTTATTTCTCTTTCTTTTAATTGCTCTGGCTAGGACTTCCACTAGTATGCTGAATAGAAGTGACAACAGTGGGTATCCTTGTCTTATTCCAGATCTTAGAGAAAAAATTTTCAACTTTTCCCCATTCGGTATGATGTTTGCTTTGTCGTACATAGCCTTTATTGCATTGAGGTACATCCCTTCCACACCTAATTTGTAGAGATTTTTGTAATGAAGGGATGCTGAATTTTGTCAAATACTTTTTATGCATCTACTGGATGATCATACAGTCTTTGTCCTTCATTCTGTTAATGTGACATATCACATTTATAGATTTGCATATGTTGAACCATCCTTCCATCCCTGAGATGAATCCCACTTGATCATTGTGAATGATCATTTTAATATTAATATGTGGTTGAATTCAGTTTGCTAGTATTTTGTTGAGGATTTTTGCATGTATGTTCATTGGGGATACTGGCTTATAGTTTTCACTTTTTGTCATGTCCTTACACCCATCTTTTTTTAAGGAGAGTACTATCTGCCAAAATAGAGGTCTATTTCTGAACAGAACCTTTTTAAAGGCAAATGTTTTACCTGAGCTATTTCTGTTTGCATCATCTTCATCTGATGTTGTCTCTATGTAATTCGCTCAATATCATACCTAGGGTTTTCTCTCCCATGGCTTTTTAGAAAACCACTACAGTTTTATCTCTGATAGGGCTCCACAAATTCACATTTCTGGAGTACTATGAAGTTGTTGTCACAAGTATTCAACGAAGTAAAAATTTCCCAAAGCCTCTTTGTTTTCCAAATGTAATTCATTGAACAGTTTGGGATTTACAATGATGTAATAACAAAGAAAACAATAAGGCAAACAATTTCTGAATCTTATTCAAAGAAGAAATTACAGTAAATGTTTCCTTTTTCAAATTTTAATGTCTAGTTCATACTTTGTATTTTTGTTGTTTATCCTTTTATTGTGAATAAAAAAACATAACTTGAAATTTACCATTCTGTGTACAGTTTGTAGTGTTAAGCATATGCACATTATTATTATTATTATTATTATTATTATTATTATTGTCACAGTCTCACTCTGTTGTCCAGGGTGAAGTGCATGGCACTATCACAGCTACCATAGTCTTGCCCTGCTGGGCTCAGGCAATCTTTCCGCCTCAGCCTTCCAAGTTGTTGGGACAACAGGCATGCGCTACCACATTTTATAATTTTATTGCAGAGGTGAGGTCTTGCCATGTTACCCAGCCTCCCAGAGTGCTGGGATTATAAGCATTAGCTACTGCACCCAACTCATATTCACATAATTGTTAGATATCTCCAGAACTATCTGAAACTCTATGCCCATTAAACAATGACTCTACTTTTCCCCCTTCTCCCAGCCTACTCTTTTACTAAAAAAAAGAGGAAAGGGTAAAAAGAATAACTGTTATTTTTTCTTTATTTCTAGTAACAAACTACTCATTATTAAAACTAAAAAGGAGGACTTGAACATTAAACAGAGTATCTAAACTTCATGGAAAATAATTACAATGACAGAAAAGATCTTTATAATCTCTCTAGCACTAAAGTAAATTTGTATGCATTTTTTCTGATAATTATAAAAACAAAGGATTTTTCTGAAATTTGACTTTGATTGCTTTATACCTCCTGAATTACCTTTGAAACATCAACATTTATTAGGAATATCTACAAAAATGAACAAGTAGGAAGAAAAAGTACACTTATTGGGATGAAAACATGAGAGCACATTCTAAAGCCAAAAAACTAACCTTTAAAAAAATATATTAGCTATTATATACAAAATTGTCAAAACATGAGCACAGATGTACAGAAATTCTTGTTCAAGTTGAAAAACATAGTCATTAATATTAACAGTTCACAAGTCAATTTTCCTTATGGACCTTGAATCTTGAATTACCTTTAAGAATGAGTTACATTTCAAAGCAGTGGGTTTTCTTGAGTTGACTGACTAAGGAGCAGCAAATAAAGCAGAGTTAGCATTTATTGAAAAGAAATCCACTCTCCACTTTTTCTTCCTACTTGTTCATTTTTGTAGATATTCCTAATTGAACACAAATGTTATGTTCAAAAGACAAAATAAGGACAATGAAAAAGAGCCAGAAGAACACACGAAAATAAGGAGCAGTAGAGGGAGAATAAATAGTAAAATAGAAGTTTTTAAATTCAAAATCTTAAGAGAAACATTTTTCTCCTTTGGTAAGCGTTCCTCAGCTAAGAGAATTATGATATTGAAGTCAAGAAACTAGAGTCAATTAAACACTGAGCTTAAGTTAGATCTTAGCTGAAATATATCAAATCAACCTAACATGATGCAGACGCAGACCACCTTTAATAAACAAATATGCTGCTGACCTATTAACAAATGTTGCTTGAGGTTTTTTGTTTGTTTGTTCATTTTTTGTTTCCTGGTGGCCATCTACATCCTTCCTGGTCCTATTTAGGAGCAAGAAGATGGATTTTTGGCACAGTGGGCCAAAAAAATGAAAATTGCCATTCCAATTTTCCACCAGATTGAAAGAGAAAAATTTACACCTCATATATTACAACATTTCCAAATATATCCTGTTAAATCATTTCTACATCATGCCCTCACTGCATGGCTTTGTTCTGAGCTGCTCCTTATACACTGTGTGCACATAGAATGGAGAGGATAGAAAAGGAGATTAGACGGGTATAATTCCCTAGTGGCTTCTGCCTCCCTAGCACCTCGTTTCCAAAAATACACGGGTCCTTGGACAGGTTAAATGTTATATGAGAACTAATTCTCTGGAGCAGTATGCTGACCCTAACGATCTCCAGAGATTCCTTCCAGCTCAATTACTCCTGTGATTCTGCCCCTTCATCCACCCCTTCTGTCTTCGCTGAAACCTTGAGAACTAGTCATCTACAGATTTATTTAGCTTTCAGAGTTAAGGTGTCATGCTCAGGCCTACAGGTTTCATCAACGCTACGAGGAATGATTCAAAAAGCCAGGTTTAAAGTACATGCTTTCTGATGGCTCCTTCTGAATTACCTCACCCACCTAGACCTTCATGGCAGTGTCATCAATTCTCAAGAATCTTGGAACAAGAAAAGTCAAGTTGTACATTCTGTTGCTTTTAGAGTAGATCACACATTTATGAGATAAATGGGGAAACATGAATATGGATTGCATATTATATACCAAGGAATTATATTTGATTTTCATTAGGTATGATAATGACATTTGGTTATATAAGAAAATGTCCATAATTTTTTAAGATTTACATACCCAGAAGTAAGTAGGAGTAAAATGACATGATGTCTGAGAAGTGCATAGCTGCTTAAAATACTTCAGCAAAAGGAAAAAAGAAGACAGATGAGGCAAGTGCTTTTATTGAGACAGGGTTTCACTATGTTGCCCAGGCTAGAGTGCAAAGGTTATTCACAGGCATAATCATAGCTCACTGCTGTCTTATACTCCTGGGCTCAAGTAATTCTCCTGCCTCAGTCTTCCAAGTAGCTGGGACTACAGGTGCATGTCATTACATCTGGCAAAATCTTGGTAATTATTAAGAGTGTGTATGAGATCAATATTCTATTCTTGTATACATTTAAAATCTTTCATAATCAAGTTTTACCTTCCCATTGCCCATCTAAAAATAATCTTATTTCCAGAGGATGTGTCACTATTTTAAAACTATTTGTATATACAGTATGTCTGCTATTCACCATTTTAGTTTCTGGAAAGGATAAATGCTCCTCCTGGAGCATTTATTTAAAATAGATGCTCCCATTTATTATCAAGAGTTTCCGAGGCTGGGAGGAATCTAGTCTTATATATAAATGCATATACTTAATAAACATGATACCATTCAATTAAAAATAAATCAACCTAAAAATAAGTCAGGGGCTGGGTATGGTGGCTCATGCCTGCAGTCTCAGTACTTTGGGAGGCCATGGCGGGAGGACTGTTTGAGCCCAGAAGTTCGAGACCAGCTTTAACAACATAATGAGACCTTGTCTCTACAAAAATATCCGAACATTAGCCAGGTGTGGTGGCACGCTCATGTAGTCCCAGCTACTTGGGAGGCTGAGGTAGAAGGATATCCTGAACCCAGGCGGTCAAGGCTGCAGTGAGCTGTATGTGAGCTACTGCGGTCCAGCCTGGGTAACAGAGTGAGATCCTATCTCAAAATAATAACAGTAATAATAATAATAATAATAATAATAATAATAATAATAATAATTCAGAGTTGGATGTAGTGGCTCATGCTTATAATCCCAGCACTTTGGAAGGCTGAGGCAGGAGGATGGCTTGAGTTTGAGACCAACCTGGGCAATATAGTAAGACTTCATCTCCACAAAATAATAGTAATAATTCAGGCAAGAAGAAAGTCAAGTCACAATATTTACCTCCCAATTATTTGCTATACCAGAGTTTGTTAAGGGTAACTCCTGCTTCCAAATTTTTGACATTATCACCACTGTAGTTGTATTTTCAAACACAGAAGAGAAAGACTCCATTTATAACTGGGAAGTTATAAAATAGAAACACTTAAAACTTCAGGTTCCCTAGCCGGGCTCGGTGGCTCAGCCTGTAATCCCGCGCCTTTGGGAGGCTGAGGTGAGTGGATTGCCTGAGCCCGCGGGTTCGAGACCCGCCTGGGCAACTTGGCGAGACCTCATCTCTACAACAAATAAAGAAAATCAGCCGGGTGTGGTAGCGCACG
>CAUYQG010074079.1:0-16199 GCA_963574415.1 Tarsius wallacei
TCTACAATAAATAATAAAAATTAGCCGGGTGTGGTAGCGTCCGCCTGTAGTTCCAGCTACTTGGAAGGCTGAGGCGGAAGGATCGCCGGAGCCCAGCAGATCGAGGCTGCGGTGGCCGGGAGCGGCCACTGCACTCCAGTCTGGACGACAGAGTGAGACTCCAACTCAAAAAAAAAAAAAAAAAAAAGATAAAATACTGAAATATTCTCTTTACTTTGGAAGTGAAACAGGGGTGTGTAAGATTTCTGACTGGTTCAATGAGGCAAGAAAGGAAGTAAAAAAGGCTAAGATTAGAAATAAAGAAATAAAACTGTCATTGTGAGCAGGTGACGTGAATGTATATATAAAAATGTCCAAAATAATCTTCAGGTAAACTATTAAATAAGTTAACTTAGCAAGGTGACCAGACTTTAAAATAAACCAATTTGTTTCTGTATATTAGCAACAAACAACAAAAAAGAAAGTACTAAGTAATGTAAACAAAGACATGAATTTCTAGGAATAAATCTTTTAAAAGATGAGCAGAAAACTGCAAAACATCTCCAGAAAAAATGGAAAAAAGATGTAAATAAATGGAAGAACACACACGTCCATGGACTGGATGCCCCAATGCCATAAAGATGTCAGATGGCCCTGGGTCCATTTACAGAGTCAATGCAATCCCAACTGAATTCCAGCAGGGTTTGTGTGGCATTTGACAACCTAATTCTGAAAAGCATATGAAAATGCAAAACATCGCCAGGCAGGAAATCCAAATCTGAAAGATTTACACTATAGAGAAAATAAGGTATAACAGCACAGGGACAAATAGAGAGACCAGAACAGAAGAGAACAGAAGAGAGTTCAGATATAAATTCATACATTTTACAGACACTTGGTATACAACAAAGGGGACCCTGCAGTGCAGTGGTAGGAAAGACGGGCTTCTCAATAAAAACTTGTAGGTCAACTGGAAAGTTCTGTGGGGGAATGTGAATCTCGAGTCCAGGTCGCACCACATTCAACAGACGTTTCTTGACATACATAGGTTTAGAAGCCCTTAATAAGAAATCTTAGAGGCCAACAAGGTAGCTCATGCCTGTAATCCCAGCACTTTGGGAGGCTGAGATGGGAGGAGCCCTTGAGCCCAGGAATTCAAGACCAGGATGGGCAACATAGTGAGACCTTGTCTCTACCAAAAAAAATGCAAAAATTAGCTGGGCATGGTGCTGCATGCCTATTTAAACAATTTCTTTTTAGATTAAAAAAAAGAGAAATCACAAGAGAGTCAGAATCTTGACTGTTAAAGGAGAAAAATACATAAAAGGAAGAGAGAAAGACCAGGAGAAACCCTGGGTTGTTGATTGGTTTTGGAACTATCAGGATGAACTCATGACTTCTAAATATATTAATTGCTAGTTCTGACTGCTCACGGGTAATAAAAACAGACACTCTAGTAGCAATGAACAAACTCAGCACCAAGATCTAAATACCACTCCCCACCAAAAGGAAAAATGACTTATTTCAAGACTGGGGAACAGAAAGTATAAGATGAGCTGGAATACGCTGCTGAACAAGACAGAAAATATTTTAAAACTCTACACAGGGAGTAAATAAATAATAGCAATAAATGAAGGAATAAAATAAATCAGTGGGGGATATGGGGAAAAAGCTCTTTCCCATAAAAGACTGCTAACTAATAAATGTGGGAGTTGTGGGGTTAGAAATAATTATATTTGCACACATCAGAGTAGTAGATTATTCAGGCAAGAATTACCAACAAACACTAAACTATTTAGCAGCATCCTTGGTCTCGCTAAAACAAAAACAAAAGACCCCCCCCCCGCCGCCAAAATAAAATGAATGGGTGAAAGGTTGATGATGCATAGATATTTACATAGCCTCTTCTCACAAAGGGGAAGACAACCAAATCATGAGAGGTAACATCATCAATATTGGGCCAAACCAGTGTCAAATGACTCCTGATATGATGCGCTGAAAAGGACACAATATAACTTCTGGGGAACTACAGCCAAAACATACAACCTGACCCCAATCCTGAGATAAAACCTGACAAACCCAGACTCAGGGATATTCTACAAAAGAACTGAATTGTGTCCCTCAAAAGGCCAGTGTCATGAAAGACAAAGGTTAGAAACTTATTCTGGAAAAAAGAGACTAAGGCGAACAGTCATATGATACAATGTGTGGTTCTGAATTGAATGCTGGATCAGGAAAAAACCACTGCTATAAAGAGCAGTATTAAAACAACTGGGGAAATGTAAACACAGACCGTAAATTATGTGATGGTGCTCTATTGAGAGGAAATTCCTTGAACTTTGAATACTGTACTGTGATTATTTAAGAGAATGTTCTTAGTTGCAAGAAAAGCTCAGTATTTTTACATAAAGGGGTATAATATCTGCAACTTACTCTAAAATGGTTTAGAAAAAAACCTATATGTGTTAAAAAGGAAAAGAACAGTAAAGCAAATATGGCAAAATCTTATCAGTAAGTGAATTTGCGTGAAGGGTCTACAGGGGTTCTTTATACTTACCTTATAACTTTTCTGTACGTTTTAAATGATTTCAAAACAAAGTGGTTTGGTTTTTTTGTTTTGTTTTGTTTGAGTTGGAGTCTCACTCCTTTGCCCAGGCTGGAGTGCAGTGGCACATATGCTCACCACCACCCCAGCGTCGACATTTAAGTAGCTGGAACTAGAGACGCGTGCTACCTTGCCTGGCTGTTTTTTAAAAAATTTTATTGTAGAGACGAGGTCTTGCCAAGTTGCCTGGGCTGATCTCAAACCTGCGGGCTCAGACAAATGCACTCACCTTGGCCTCCCAAAGTGCAGGGATTACAGGTTGAGCCACCGAGCCCAGTCGGTTTTTTTTTTAATGACCATACAGGGGAACATCATAATGATGTTGAGGTGGGAAATTTTTCTTTAAATAGGACATAAAAACTGCTATTGTAAAAAAAATTAATAAACTTCACATAAAAATTATATTAAGAAAATGAAAAGCTGCATAGTGGGAGAAGATATTTACAACATGTGTCTGACAAAAGATGCCAACTCACACATAGAGCGTGTTCAAAGTTGCAAATAAAAGACAAACAACTCACTCTGCCGAAAAGTGGAACAAAATATTTAAATAGGCACTTCACAAAGGATGCTATCCCAATGGCTAATAAGCCTATGAAAAGGTGCTCAACATATTACTCATTAGCGAAATTCATTTTAATACCACTATGAGAGACCCAACACAGCAAACTGCAAATGTTAAACAATGTAACATGCACAATGTCAAGCACCTACTAAAAAACTGATAGACAACTAAAGAGCCACAAAAAAGTGATCCAAAGGAGGAAAAAAATTAAGTCACTAAAAACAAACCAAAAATGACAAAACAATGGCATTAACAGACAAAGGACTTAAACTGGCTATTATAAATATGATAAGTATTATAAAACAAAATAGGAACTCAATGAGGAGAGAAATGGAAAGTATATAAAAGAAAATGGAACTGCAGAAAAGATCTGTGAACAGGAAGAAATCACAATAGAAAGTATTCAATCTACAGCCTAGAGAGGAAAAAGCTTAAAAATTAATAAATAGAGCCTGAGTGACAAAAACATACATCTAATTGGAGTTCTGGGGGAAGGGTACAAAAGTATTTGAGTAACTAATGGTTAAAAAATCCCAAATTTGATTTTTTAAAAAGCATAAATGCACAAGTCACAAAAGCTCAATAAACCATAAACAGAATAAACACAAAGAAAACTACACAAATGCATATAATAGTCAAATTGCTGAAAACTAGAGATAAAAGCAGTTTGAAAAGAAGATACAATAAACATGGAGGAACATAGGTAAGAATGACAGTGGAGCCAGGCTTGGTGGCTCAGCCTGTAATCCTGCGCTTTGGGAGGCTGAGGTGAGTGGATTGCCTGAGCCCACGAGTTCAAGACCCACCTGGGCAACTTGGCAAGACCTCATCTCTACAATAAATCAAAAAGTTAGCCGGGCGTGGAAGTGCGCACATCTAGTTCCAGCTACTTGGAAGGCTAATGCGGAAGGATCGCTGGAGTCCAGCAGGTCGAGGCTGTGGTGGCCGGGAGCGGCCACTGCACTCCAGTCTGGGCGACAGAGTGAGACTCCAACTCAAAAAAAAAAAAAAAGAATGACAGTGGTTTCCTGGGCAATCCAAAAGACAAAAGTATGACATCCTTAAAGTAATAAAAGCAAAAATAACTGTCAATGTGGAATTCTATATCCAGCAAAAATATCTTTCAAAAAGGAAAGCAACAATAAATTATACAAGAAAAACTGATGACTTCTATTATATAAAAAGTACACCTCAATAAGGCAGATTTTTTTAAAGAAGGTGATATAGACAGTTTTATAATTTTTCAGAATTTATCACTAGACTAACACCAGGATTAAAAGAAATGTTAAAGGAAATTCTCAGACGGAAGGAAAATAAGGCCAGATGGAAACTCTTATCTACATGAAGTATGAAGAGCTGGACAGTAAATGTTTTTTGTGTTTTTTTTTTAAGCCAGGGTCTCACTCCATTACCCAGGCTGGAGTGCAGTGGCACAATCACAGCTCACCACAGCTTCGACCTCCTGGGCTCTGGCAGTCCTCCTGCCTCAGCCTCCCAAGTAGCTGGAACATCAAGTACGCACCACTATGCCCTGCTAATTTTTTTTTTTTTTTTTTTTTGAGTCAGAGTCTTACTCCATCACCCAGGCTAGGGTGCAGTGGCATGCTCATGGCAACTGCAGCCTCCACTTGCCGGACTCAGGTGATCCTTCCACCTCAGTCTTCTAAATAGCTGGAACCACAGGTATGCACCACCACGCCCGACTAATTTATTTGATTTATAGAGACAAGGTCTTGCCAAGTTGCCTAGACTGGGCTTGAACCCCCGAGTTCAGGCAATCCTCTTGCCTCTACCTCCCTTGATGAGATTACAGGCATCAGCTACCATGACTAGTGTATTTCTTTTTTTAATTTTAACATTTTCTTTAAAGAAAAACTGAATTGGACATCCACATGAAAAACCTTGACCCATACCTCACACCTTGCTATGGTTTGAGTTTGTCTCCACCAAGACTCATGCTGAAATTTGATTCCCAATGGGGCAGCACTGGGAGGAGGTGCCTAGTGGAAGGTGTTGGGTCAGCGGGTTGGATCCTTCATGAATGGCTTGGGTGCACTCACTTTTCGTAGACTGGACTAATTCTCCCAGGAAGTTTCCCACAAGAATGGGTTGTTATAAAGCTGGGATGTCCCTGGTGTTTTGCCTCTCTAAACATGTCTACTTCCCTTCTGACATCTGCCACATGGATACAACACGAAAGCCCTCACCAGAAGCCAAGCAGATGCTGGTGTCATGCTTCTTGAACTTTCCAACCTGTGGAACCATGAGTTAAATAAGCCTCTTTTCTCTACAAATTACCTAATCTTATGTATTCTGTTACAACCAAAAAAAAAAAAAAAAAAAATTAATAAGACACACCTTATCAAAAAATTGACTCCAAATGGGTCATGGACCTCAATATTAAAAACAAAGCTATAAATAAACAGATATACAGATGGCAAATACATACATGAAAGATGTTTAACATCATTAGGCATTAAATAAATACAAATTAAAACCACTACAGACCTATGTTGGCTTAAAGGAAAAAAAAAAACAAGTACTGACGAGAACAAGGCGCAATTAGAACTCTCATACATTACTGATTGCAAAATAAAATGACAGAAGCACTTTGGAAAACAGTTTGGGAAATTCCTATGAAGTTAAATATATGGGGGAGACCCAAAAAAATGAAGTGTATTTATACAAAATTGTGCATTTATTCTTACATGTTTAAACCAGTCACCTTCAAAGTACTCTCCATATGAAGCAATACACCTATCAAGATTCTTTTTCCACTGCTCAAAACAGCCTTTGAGCTCGTCAATTTTAATGACTTTTAGTGCTTCTGCCATTTTTGCTTCACCTCTTCCACGCTGGCAAAATGTTTCCCTTTGAGGACTTTTTTCATCAGGGGAAACAAATAGGTAAGAACAGCGAGCACAGGTGTCATGCTGCTTTTGGTCAAAAGCTGCTGAACACTCAGCACAGTGTGAGCAGGTACATTGTCATGGTGGAATAACCAGTCACCTGTTTGTCACAACTCAGACATTTCTTCTGCAAGTTGTGACAAAACATTCTCAAAACTTCCAGATAAAACCAATGGGTTTTACCTAGCAGGGGAAGCCTGTACTACCAGGAGCCTGTTCTCCGAAAGATAATTCCCGTATTTTTGGGGTCTCCCCCTTTCACTTACCACATGACCTAAAATCCTACTCCTAGGTTAATTGACTCAATAGTAATAAAAACTTAAGTGCATACAAAAACATGTATACAAATGTTTACAGCAGCTTAATTCATAATTACTAAAAACTTCATGTTCTTTAACTGCAGTGTAGCCACACAGTGGAATGCTACTTGCTCAGCAATAAAAAAGAATGAAATGTTAATAGACACAACATGAATGACTCTCAAATGCATTCAGATTCAAGAGGCCATGGACTGCACAGGATTCCGCCTATATGACAGAAAGCAGATTAGTGGCTACCAGAAGTCAGGGGGAGGGGGAAGAAATGACCACAAAGGGGCAGAATGAGTTTAGAGGGACAAAATTATTCTGCATCTGATTGTGGAGGTGATTACATAACTATCTGCATTAAACTCAGAGAGCCTATACATCAAAGGGTGAATTTTACTGTATGTAAATGTTTAAAATGACTAAACATGGCAAAAAAGGATAACTGACAGTTTATAGTAAAAATTACAACATATTATAAGGCTTATAAAACACGAAGAAGTAAAATACATGGCAACATTTGCACAGAGTATACATGAAAATTTACTGTTTTAAGAGTCTTAAATTATATATGAGGGGCACAGCATAATCGAGGAAGTAGACTGAAATAAGTTATAGATGCAATATAAACTCTAGAGCAATTGCTAAACACCTGAAGAAAAAGGAGACACAACCAGTAAGTCAACAGGGAGTTAACTTACTGGAAAATATTCAATTAAAAAAATGTGCAGAATAGAAGGAAAAAGAGAAAAGAACAAATAAACAACAGCAAGATGGTAGACTTAAACCTAACACCACTGAAAATTACATCAAATGTAAATGGTCTAAAGACTCCAAACAAAAGGCAGATTGTCAGACTGCATAAAAATGCAAATCTCAACTATATGCCATCTCTAAGAAATGTGCTTGAAGACATAGGTGAGTTAAAAGTAAAAGAATGGGAAGAGCCAACACCATGCAAATACTAAATCTAAGAAAGCTGGGGTGCTATGTGAATACTTCAGAGATGGATAAGTGCCATGAAAGACAAAAATTACCATGACTGGAACAAGATGAAAGAGAAAATCTAAGCAGTTCTATGTCTAAAGTAATATTGGTAATTAAAGTCAATTGTAATTGGTAAGAATCCTGGTAATTACAGCAAATTGGTAATTAACAGCCTTTCCACAATTAACAACTGCAACAAACTCCACGACCAAGTGGCTACATTGGTAAACAATTCTATCAACACTTAAGAAAGAAATAACTTCAAACTTACATAAACTCTTTCAAAAGATAAAGAGGAGGGAACATAAGGCTAGTATTATGCTGATACCAAAGCCAGACAAAGATATTACATGAAAATTACACCATAGTAAAATTTCTTGAGAAAATGTTAGCAAACTGAATCCAGCAAGATATAAGCACTATACTACAAAATGACCAAGCAAGGTGAAGCCCAGGAATGCAAGGATAGTTCAACATCTGAGCACAAACTGCTGGAATACACCACATTAATAAAATTAAGGTGGAAACCCACATAATCGCTTGGATAGATGGAAATTTCCATAAATTGGTAAAAGGCATTGATGCACAACCTACAGCCAACATCACACTTGCTGAAAAAAGACTGAAAGCTTTCCCCCTGAGACCAAGAACATGGCAAAAAAATCTGTATGTCCTCACAGTTTCCACTCACCCTAGGGTGGAGATTCAGAAATAAAAGGCATACAAATTAGGGAAAGGAAGCAGTAAAATTGTCTTTATTCATGAACAACATGGTGATGTATGTAGGACATTTGCTAGGAAATTTACAGAAAGCTACTAGAATTGATCACTAAATGCAGCAAAGTTGCAGAATACAAGATCAACATACCAAAAAATCAATTTTATTCCTACATACTAACAACAAGCTATTGGAAAAGGAAATTGTAAACAATATAATTCACAAGCACACCAAACTAAACAACATATGCTAAAGGAAAGATATGTGCAAAAAAATAATAATAATAGGCTGCACCAGCAATCTTACTGCTAGGTATATAGCCAAATATATGACAACACATGTCCACAAAAACTTGTACATGAATGTTCACAGCCACTTTATTAACAGTAGTCAAAAAGTGAAAACACCTCAAATGTCTATCAACTAATGCAATGGAAAATAAAAAGTGGTATAGCCACAAATGGAATTTTATTTAGCAAGAAAAAAATGAAGTACTGGCATATTCTTCAACATGAATGACCCTTGATGCCAAATGAAAGCTAATCACACAAAACACCTTATGCCATATGATTCCATTTATCTTAAGTGCCCAGAACAGGCAAATCTGTAAAGAAAGTAGACTAAGAATTGTCTAGGGCTGGGAGGGATATGGAGGAGATAGAAACAACTACTAAATGGTATGAGGTTTCTTTTTGGGGGTGATAAAAATGTTCTAAAAATAGATTGTGGTGATGACTGAATTGTTCTGAATAGACTAAAAATTATACGCTGAATTATATACTCTAATGGGTGAATGGTATGGCATGCGAATTGTATCTTGAAAAAACTGCTGCATATATGAATAACATCCAAATAGTAACAACTGGGGGAAATCACAGTTGAGAGAAACTGACAGATATACTATGTTCATGGATTTGACTCAGTACTGCTGAGAGGTCAGTTCTACTCAAACTGATCTATAGATTAGATGTTCTACTGATCAAGAGTTTAGCAACTTTTTGTTAGAAATCAACAAACAGCAAAGGGCAAGAATAGCAAAACAATTTGAATAAGAAAAATGAAGTTAGAGGACTCACACCACCTGACTTCAAGACTTATTGAAAGCTCCAGTAACCCATATAGTAGAACATTTGGCATAAGCATGGACGCATAGATCAATGGAACAGACGAGAGTCCAGAAATAGACCAGCATCTACACAGTCAAAGAATTCTTGTCAAAGGTGTGAAGGTAATTCGGTGGGGACATGGTGCTGGAACAACGAGACATCCATATGGAAAAAGATGAACATTTCCCTTACCTGATGCCTTATGCAAAAACAAATTTAAAATGAACCACCCACCAAAACACAAGAGCAGAAATTAAAAAGACTTCTAAAAGAAAACACACATTCACACACAAACTCTGAGTTTTAGACAAAAATTTCTTCAACAGGCCACAAAAAGCACCAGCCATAAAAATAAAACATTAATAAATTGATCTTCAACAAAATTTAAAACTTCTGGTCTTTGAGAGACACCATGAAGATAACAAAAAAGCAGGTCAGCCTAGGAGGAAATATTTGCAACACACACATATTTAACCAAGAACTTATTTGCAAGTTATACAAAATACTCTTTAAAATGTCTAATTTACGCCAGGTGCAGTGGCTCAAGCCTATAATCCCAGCACTTTGGGAGGTGGAGGCACAAGGACTGCCTGAGCCCAGGGGTTCAAGACCAGCCTGGGCAACTTGGCGAGACCTCATCTCTACAATAAATAATAAAAAGACAGGCAGACATGGTAGCGCATGCCTGTGATTCCAGCTACTTGAAAGGCTAAGGTGGAAGGATCACCTGAGTCCAGCATGTCGAGGCTGCAGTGGCTGTGAGCAAGCCACTGGGCTCCAGCCTGGCCAACAGAATGAGACTCCAACTCAAAAAAAAAAAAAAGAAGAAAAATATCTTTTTTCTTTTTTGAGTCAAGGGCTTATTCTGTTGCCTAGGCTGGAGTGCAGTGGCATGATCACAGCTCACTGCAGCCTCGATCTCCTGGTCTCAGGCGATCCTCTTACACAGCTGGGACTACGGGTACTTACCTGCCTGGCAATTTTTTTTTTTTTTTTTTTGTAGAGAAAAGATCTCCCTATGTTACCCAGGCTGGTCTTGGACTCCTGGACTCATGCAATCTTCCCATCTTGACCTCCCAAATTGCGGTGATCACAGGCAAGAGCCACCACACCCGACCCAAACCTAATTTTTTTTAGATAGGCAAAAGATTTTAAAAAACATGTACCAGTAGAAGTTTTAAAGTTCAGTACATCCCCTACATATGAACCTTTAAGTTGCAGATTTTCAAAGATGCAAACATGTGTTTGCATGTCCAATCACGTCAGTTAGTTCATGTGTCTGATGTGCAGTCATGTGTGTGCATCCTCTGTAAGTGGTTGAGCTTTTGTATACTTTACTGTACAGGACTGTATAGAGTATAGCAGTGCAGTATCCTTATTTCAAGCCCATGATGTCCAGAAGCAAGAATAAAAGCGGTGTTGATATAGCTGGTATTATATATTCGATTGTGTTACTTAGGCACCTAGGCTGACTTTGTTGGACTTACTAACAGACTGGATAATGAACATGCTCTTGGGATGGAACTTGTTTGTATGTAGGGCACTTACTGTATGGTTAGTAAACATGTGAAAACATGCTCCACATGACTGACCATCAGGGAAATGCACATTGAAACCACAGTGGGGTGTCACCACACTACACCTACAGGCATGGCTGGGATGGGAAGCCTAACAGGTAATGATGTGTGAGGATATGGAGGGCCTGATGGGATCTGGTGGGAGTGTGGCCTCGTTCAGTCTCCTGGGGGGACTATGTGGCAGTTGGAAGTTAAACCATACATGCACCATTTGACTCAGCGATTCCACTCCTACTTAAATAAATGAAAACAGGCATCCACACAGTAGATGTGGACAGCAGCGTGACTGCAAAGAGCCCCATCCTGGAGGCAGCCCAAGTGGCCATCCACAGCCATACCACGGAAGAATATCCAGCAACGGAAAGGAATGAAATACTGGCACACGCAACTACACGGCAAATCTCAAAATAGGATAGGTGATACGTGTGCTGTGTGACCTCATTTAGAGAGATTCTGCAAAAGGCAAAAGGACAAAAAGTCAGTGACTGCATGGGGCCAGAGTGGGCAGGACGACCCAGCATGCAGCATACCAAGGAAACACTTTAAGGGAGGATATATGTTTTTTGTTGTTGTTGTTGTTTTTTAGCTAGGTTCTCACTCAGTTGCCCAGGCTGCTGGAGTACAGTGGCATGACCAAGACTACCACAGCCTAAGCCTCCTGGGCTCAGGTGATCCTTCCCCCTCAGCCTTCCGAGTAACTGAGAATACAGGGCGTGTGCCACCACACCTGGCTAATTTTCTTATTTTTGTAGAGACAAGGTCTTGCTATGTTGCCTAGGCTAGTCTCGAATTCCTGGGCTCAAGTGATTCTCCCACTTCAGACTCCCAAAGTGCTGGGATTACAGCCACCACGCCCAGCCCACGACGGTGGTAATTGATTGTATACCAAATTCATTGACCTGCGCACTTGCAGTGGGTACGTTTTATTGTACATAAATGCTTTAATAAGCAAAAAACAGGGAAGGAGAAAGCAACAGCTGATACGCACAGCAACATGGAAGAGCCTCACATGCCTGACACTCATGAAAGCAGGACTCCATTTAAGTGATGTCCCACACCAGGCAAGACTTATCTGGAGTGACAGAAACAATGACCATGGCTGTCTGGGGCCAGGCGAGTGAGGAAATGCCCACAAAGGGCCCCAGAGCCTTCAGAGCAATGGAAACAGACTTGGGGTAGTGATGGCCTATGCCTCAACTCAGATGGGTCCATTTTACTGCATGGGAATTACATCTCAACAAAAGTATGTGCTGGCATGTGCCTATAGTCCCAGCTACTCAGGAGGCTGAGGTAGAAAGATCACCAGGGCCCAGGAGGTGAAGGTTGCGGTGAGTTGTGACTGTGCCACTGCACTACAGCCCCCCCAGAGACCCCCAACTCAAAAAAACAAAATTGATGAGGAAAAGTAGGAGAAATCTCAGGGTGTTGAGATTTGAGGGTTCAAGGAGGTTGCAGAACGCTGTGCTCTGCACCTGCTCAAGGACCAGAGAGGTCACTGCTAGAGGCATCCACAGATGACTGAGGGACAGATGGGGTGTCCATTGGCCCCCAGAGCAGCACCTGAAGATGCTGGCCGCTTGTTTACATTCTCCTCTGTGGCTCTACCTCTCCCTTACCTCCCCAGAGGGGAAAGGGGAGGGTGGCACCTCCTTTTCCTGTCCGGAGCTGCCAGGGTGTTAGCTATTTAAAGCAGAGGGAACCCCTCACCTCTCAGCAGACACAACACTCCCCAGCCTGCCCACCTCTGTTGGGGACTTCCTCTTGGCCCCACCCTAACCAGGCCAGGGACAAAAGCACCCTCTGCTCCCTGGAGCCCCCTATGGGATGGTTGCACTCTGGCAGTGTGGACTTGTCTCTGCCCACATCAGGAGGCAGTGAGGATGAGGTCTGTATACCCAGCAATCCCTGGCCCAGCCTCTCTTTCCCTTCTCTCTGGGAACACCAAGTGACAATCCTAAATTTTGGGCTGCTGAGAGTAGTGGCCTCTGCCCGGCACCCCTGCTCGCTGACTGGGCAGGAGAACCTTCTGGATGAGCACTGTGCTGTGAGGAATCAGTGGCTGCAGGCCAGACTACATTAGACGGTAGTCCTGCTGGCCACACTGGTGCTGTGGCCCAGGGCCAGAAGCAGCCCGCCAGAGTCGGGGTGCTCTCTGAGGAAGAGGTGGGGTCAGCTCTGACCTTGTGGCTCCTGCTGAGAAAGGTGGAACCTAGAGCAGACTCTGCCAAGGCCCCCCTCTCCCAGATTTCTAGGAGCCCGATGTGTAGAGCCGGGACAGGTGTTGCACTGCGTGCTGGGACCAGCACCCTGAGCCGTGTCTGTCCAGCGTGTAGCCTATGCCAGATGGAGGCTCTCGCCAGCCCTGGGCAACTCCAGCTTTCCCTAAGTTTGCCCTGAGCTTCCACCACCCTGTGGGGCCCGACTCTGAACTTGGCAACTAATGTCTGATGCCCCACCTGCACAGCAGCAGGGGGTCATGGGCCAACCCCGGAGAGCTGGCGGCCCCAGATGAGACTGGGATGTAAAAACCAGGGTCACCAACTCACAGGCTGCACAGTCCCGAGGCCACACTCCTCCCTCCTGGGAAAGAGTTAACATGGAAGCTCGTGGCTGGTGTAAACACAGAGGTGCCTCTGTCTAGCCATACTCAGAGAGCAGCATCTGGCAGCCTCCATTAAACATCTGCCCTCCCGAGTCACTGCTGAGGGTGCGGAAGAGCAGCCGGAGAGGCCCCGTCAGGCACAGGAGGCAGCATGGGTGCCACGGCCCCACCCTCTGGAGCCCAGCACGGTGCCACACCTCCTCCCACGGCACTCTGTCACCACCTCCACATCCCTCAACCTCAGTGGCCTGCCCCACTGCAGGTGCCACTTCGACTGGGCGATGATGGCCACGCAACCACGATGAGACAGTCAGGGCCCCCATGCTGTCCCCCTTACGGTGAGGGCAGCGGCCATGCCTATCTCAGCCGCCACTGCACGGATCTGGGATCTGGATGTGTCTGGGGAACTTATGGACAAATGGAGACCACAGGAGCAGACCACTGACCACAGCCAAGGTCCCTCAGTCCCCCCACATAGCACCCCATGGCGCTGCTGAGAACTTAACACCACTCCTCCAGGACTGCTGCCCTGGCTGAAGCAGCCTCTGGGTTCCGGAGATGTTGCAGGACATGTTGACGCCCACCCATCCCAGAGACCCCCCGGAGGTCAAGGAAGGGCTTCCTGGGCCCCAGTGGAAACCCAGCCATGCACTGTGGGGTGAAGAAGAGGAAGACGAGGGGTCACTCAGGTCATAGCACAGCCACGTCCTTGGTTTTCTCCACCTGAGCCAGCAGCTCCCTGCCCTCTTGAGGCCCTGGCCCTGACATGCTCCATGTCAGGGGGCTGGAGGCAGATGTTTCACAATCCCGAGCTCAGGATGTGATGCCCTGACATGCGTGTGGGAGGTGTGTATGCGTGCATGCACACTGCTCCCAGAGGGCTTCCCCATGGCCTAGAGGAGCCACGCCCCGTGTCTTCCCTTCTGATGATAAAACGCTTTCTCTTTCACCCTGGGCACTGCCCATAGAGCCAGGAAAGAGGAAGCTATCCTGCCTGCTGCTGGAGGGATGGCCCTGTGTGAGTGGGCAGAGGCGGGTGGTGGGCAGCAGAGAGCTGTAGCCAGTGCCCACCGCGGGGCAGAGACAGGTGGCCTCAGGGAGGGGCTGGACATGTCAGCAGCCCAGTGCCCCACGCACACACCCTCCCAGTGGTGTTGCTCTTGCTCCTAACTGCAGCAAATTGGAAACAACCTAAATATCCTTCGATAGAAGACCGGATAAATCAAATGTGGTGGCTCCGTCTGAGAGATGACGAGATGGGCCTAGGGGGGAGTGAGGAAGGCAGAGACCAAATAGATCGGCCACAGCCTCTGTGGGGGTCAGAAGGCAGACAATTTTATCTGCAATGTGTTGATTTATTTCAAAACAAGGGGTTAAGTAGACAGGACCAGCCACTCATAGCTCTCACTGGAGGCTGGGAATGGCTACAAGTGCTGCTGCCCACTGTGGGAACTGGGTGCAAGACCCTGGAAGATCATTCAGGCCCACTTCTCATTTGAAGGGTAGGGAAACTCAGGCCAGAAAGGGGGATTCAACATGGGGGCCCTCAGCATTCATCTGAGCCCTGGCGGCTGTTGAGAGGCCCAGCCTCAGCAGCCTCCTGACCCCACCATTTAAAGACACCTCCCTGCTCAAGTCCAGCAGGTGGTGGCTCCCCAGTGTGTGTGTGAGGATGCTCCCCACGAGCCCAGTGTCCAGAAACCAGCACCCTGGAGGACAGCTTCGCACCCAGGGGCAGCCCCTCCCCACGCCTGTCGCCCCACAGCACCGCCATCCCACACACCCAGTGATGCCAGTGACGTCACAGCCGGTAACCTAGATTTAACGAAGGAACCACACACCCCCTTTCTCTGCCCCACTTATGGGCTTGCCGAAGAGAAAACCCAGACTAGTATCCACAGCCAAACAGTGTGGCAGGCCGGGCCACCAGCCTCCCGCTTCCCAGCAGGCCAGCCCATCACCGGCACCCCTGCAAAGACAGGGCTTCCTTCATGAGAAGCCCCTGCAGGAACACAGCCTCAGGGGTCCCCGCCCTCAGCCTCAGCAGAGCTCAGCACCTCATCTGAGCCCTGGGGGCTGTTGAGACGCCCAGCCTCAGCAGCCTCCTTACCCCACTATGCACCTGGCACTCTGCAGAGCCTCTTCATGGCCACTGTCCCATTGGCTTCCTGAACACCCATCGAGGCAGATGGGCTGTCCCCATCTGGGGTGGTGAGGGCTTCCACTAACCCAGCACCAAAGATGCATCGCACAAGCTGCCAAACTCCACCTTATTCCAGCAATCCTGACACCCTGCCCTGTCTTCACTGTCCGAAGCACATCATGGCCCAAGGTCAAGCTAGAACAGCGGTGGGCTGTGCAGGGGGGACCCCAGAGAGACGTATGGAGACCAAGGTCTATTTCCAGCTTTGTGGGGCAAAGCCCTGACCTGTCCACAGAGCCTCATCCAGACCAGCTATGGGGTGAGGGGATCCTCAGGGACTACACAGGTGCCCAGCCCACAAGGGGATCTCCCCGGTACCAAAGCCCCTTCCCCACAAGGATCCAAAGCCTTATGGTCCCTGGGTGGGTCTCGGGAACCCTCCCCAGCTGCCTCTGGCCCTTCTCCTGCCCCATGGGTCACAGTCAGCTGGGCAGAAGAAAGTGCACACAGGGCAGATTCCCCAGAGGCTTCGCTGCACGGGAACACACGCTTATATCCCTCACACCCTCCACAGTAGGCTGGAACCCCATGTTCTCTGCCCTCTGGAAGGGACAATTCAGTGGCTGGCACATTTCAGGAAAAATCAAGCCCTCCCCCCTACTACTAAAAGAAAGCAAAAGCCCAGTCCTCAGAGGTCCATGAG
>CAUYQG010074081.1:0-18810 GCA_963574415.1 Tarsius wallacei
TTAGTGGCCAATGTTTCCTGGCAGAGCACACACCAAAAAGATGGTTGTCGATCCTAGAGAAATGCTGATTGTTGTCAGACTTTTTTAGTGTGTGTGTGTCTGAGTTGGAGTCTCACTCTGTCACCCAGGAGTGCAGTGACATGCTCACGACCACCGCAGCCTCGACCTGCTGGGCTCAGACGATCCTTCTGCCTCAGCCTTCCAGGTAGCTGGAACTACAGGTGTGCGCCACCATGCCCGACTAATTTTTCTTGATTTATTATAGAAATGAGGTCTTGCTAAGTTGCCCAGGCAGGTCTCGAATCCCTGGGCTCAGGCAATCTTCCTGCCTCGGTCTCCCAAATGTGAGCCACCGTGCCTGGCCCCAACATAAGACTTTACTATGGATGCTGAAATTTGAATTTTATGCCTCTCACATGTCGTTAAATATTCTTCATATTTTTTCAATAATTTAAAAATGGAAAATCTATTATTAGCTCTCATGCCATACAAAAACAGGTGGTGGCCTGCGGGCAGTAGTGCTCTAAAACAATGTTCGAGAACTCTATAGATGCTATTCAAGCTTTACCATAACTGCTTATAGGAAAGTGTAGCTTCCTGCTACAGCGAAGAGAATGAACTCAAGGGGTGAAATGCTGAACGGTGGGAGGATACTTAAGGTGGGAGTTTCATTGCCCAGGTGAGAAATGATGGTGGACTAAATGAATATAGTCACAGTGGGAAATGGAGAGGAGGTGATGGATTTTAGAGGCATCTATGGAATAGAACCAATAGAAGTTTGGAGATGAATTGGTTATCTGAAACTCTAACAGAAATAAAAAAGATAGACTCGGCCCAAGTTCTTGGAACAAGGATAATGGTATTTACCATATTGTCCTGAAGCTGTAATCTGAAAATCTTTAATGCGTCCAGAAGCCATTCCCAGGGGAATCTGACACTCTGAAACCAAACAGGGGGAACACAGTAGCTAGAAGTACACAAAATTCAGTTTCTCAAATGTAGGTCAATGAAAATGAGAGAATATCAACAAATGCTAAGTGTTTTAGTGTTTGTTGTGCACCAAGAGCTGTACTAAATGTTTTCTTGTAGTAGCTCATTTAATTCATCTGGACGGGTGCTACAATAATTCACATTTTGCAGCTGAGAAAACTAGGGTCCACATGTAAACAGTTCTCTTACTTGTTTGGCGTTAAATCTTCAAACTCTTCACGGTGATATTTGTAAGTTATCTTTGGTAACTAAATCAAAATTAAGTTCCAAAATTTGCTATTGGAGATCTTGGAGTTTTGCCAAGTTGTGAAAATGAGAAAAAGAATCTTATTTAAATATTTAGAGCTTTAGGTTCAAAGTGTTCAAAGCTTCAAGCATATCTTCCCTCCTCTGAGGATTCTGATTATTTGTGCCAGCAATATTTCTTTTAAATTTGATAATGATGTGAGCTTGTATTTATTTCCTGACACGTTGCTACTTACTCTTGCTGTACACCAGAAAAAGTGTGCTCATCCCAGCATGTAGATGCTCGCCAATAAGGCATTCTACCCGCCAAATTCCAGCTTTGGATGGTAACATTTCCACTGTCTCAAAAACACCTTATCAAAACCAAAAAGAGCAAAAATTATTTCTTTTCACAAAAAGTGATCATGGGATACATTGGCTTGTGCAGGCTATCAAAGCAGATCTACCAAATTCAGTTCCACCATTCCTGGACCCACCAAACCCAAAGGGCTTACTATGTGACCCCCATAGTTGGGGGCACTGGAGATTGAATTCTGACCACCCCCACTTACTCCCTAGGAAATGAGAGACAGGGTGACGGTATGTTTTAATGGCGGGGGCAAGAAAATGCTACTGTATCAGGAATGGCTTGCACTCGCGGGGTTTTTCAGTGCAAAAGGTGTATTTCCCATTGACCGGATGTGGGCTCTGGGGGAGAGAGAAATCAGCGTGAAGTCCTATTGGATCCAGTCCACTAGAGCTGTCTAGAGGGGTAAAATCTCCTACAGCAGCAAGAAGCTGCAAGTGAATGCTAAGGAGCTAAGCCATGAGTCACAATTGACCACCAAGAATAAGGGTGAAAGTAACCAGGTCAAGGGGGTTTCATGGGGAAGAGTCCCATGAGGAAGTCTCTAAAGAGCTCCCTGAAAGCCCTGCAAGAGAAAGAGTCAGTCTTAAGTGCGCCAGGTACAAACAGTGTGAAGCTAGCTTGTAGCAATGGTGCCAACTGCAAGAGTTATCCTATCCTCTCATCTGTAGCCTATCCATGTTGGAGTTCAAAACTACAAGCCGGGCTCGGTGGCTCAGCCTGTAATCCCGCGCCTTGGGAGGCCGAGGTGAGTGGATTGCCTGAGCCCGCGGGTTTGAGACCCACCTGGGCAACTTGGCGAGACCTCATCTCTACAATAAATCAAAAATGAGCCGGGCGTGGTAGCGCGCGCCTGTAGTTCCAGCTACTCGGAAGGCTGAGGCGGAAGGATCGCCGGAGCCCGGCAGGTCGAGGCTGCGGTGGCCGGGAGCGGCCACTGCACTCCAGTCTGGGCGACAGAGTGAGACTCCAACTCAAAAAAAAAAAACAAAACTGCAACTAGCAGGGGGATATGGGGGAAGCATGATAATCACAGAGTAGAGAAACAGAGAACTCAAGCATGTCTCCCTTTCCCAATGCAGACTTCCAGCCTAATGCAGGCTCAAGTTGGGGGACGGAAGGTTGAGCTTGAATCAAGTTCAGGATTTTGGTTAATTTTTTGGAATGGGCATTGTAATTTCTGACTTGAACTGGATATGTGATATAAGGTAACTGCAGGCCTGTTTATTACTTGAGAGTGAGCAGAAAAGTCACCGAGTTTATCAGAAATTTTACAAAGAAATAGAAACTGTTAAACCTGTTTCAAAGGGACACTGTCTAACCAAAATAAAATTGTGTTCTGATGAACATCGTGAGTAGTGGCGTTAATTATCCGTTTACTCGGTGCTGTTTCCTTTATAGCAACTTTCTGTACCTAAAAGTATCTTGTTCATTTGCTCATTTATCTGTCTCTCTGTATGCTTGAAAAAGTAAGTTACCCGAGAGCATGGAGCTTGTCCGCTTTGTTCACTGACTCTATTCCCAGTGCTTTAGCCACTTACAGTAAGCACTCAACAAACAGTAGGTGGAAGGAAGAGCACAAACTGGCTCATACCTGGATAGAGGTTGTATACTGCCATTCTATACTCCTCTTTTTTCCGTACAGTGAACACATGCCCACTGAAATGAATAGAATGGATGTTTTCATTGCTGCCCATGCTGAGCAGATACCATCGGATCCTTTGGTCCTGAGCCATCACCAACCCAGGCAGCGTATCCATTATGTAGCCATTGATTGCTGGAGAAGGAGAACACAGAGAAGGCTGTGAAAATCTCTTATAGAAGTTTCCTTCCCTCCAGTCCACCATAAATACTGACACCTACGACGATTCCACTCCCACACGTATACTCTAAATGAATACAATGTCCAGGTCTCTGGCTCAAGGCTCGTTTGTCAAAGTGCAAGCTGCATTTCACAGTAATAGTTGGACATGGGATATATTACCATGGAAGCGATAATTCTCTTTAAAAGCGGAGTCTTCCATCTGGATGTTGCAGGGAGCCCTGCAGTTCCTTTCCATGTTTTCAGTGAAGTACCAGCTCTTGGTCTCATCGAAGATCGTGAAAAACAGGGCAAATTCCTGTACTGTCACTTGTCTCCCATGAGCAGTGTTCAGTGTGTTAGTGTGGCATATCAGAAGAGGTCCAATCAAGCCCGAGTGTACATCTTTTTCCTAGGGAGGGAAGACATCAATCCGATGAGTATAAACTCTCTCACTTACGAACAAGAGTGGATTTTTCATCAATTTTGTTTTCTTTCTTCTCCTTCTTCTTCTTCTTCTTCTTTGAGTAGGGTCTCACTCTTTCGCCCAGATCACAACTCACTGCAGACTCAACCTCCTGGGCTCAGGTAATCTTCCCTCCTCAGACTCCCAAGTAGCTGGGACTACAGGTGCTCACCACCTCACCCAGCTAATTTTTGTATTTTTTATTTTTGTGGAGATGAGGTCTCACTATGTTGCCTAGGCAGGTCTCAAACTCCTGGGCTCAAGCAATCCTCCTGCCTTGGCCTCCCAAAGTACTTGGATTACAGGCATGAGCCACCACGTCCGACTCTGAGTAACATTTCTAAAACACAAATATAATGTCACCTCCCCTATTTAAACCTTCCCATTGTATGTAGGATAAGTACCACAATTTTTAGCAGACAACACAAGGACCATTTGTTTTTAAAGTGGCCAGCACAATAGACACCTGCTTACCAGATCAACATCAGAGAAATAAGCCCAGGCTTTGCAGTCAAACTCATCTTTAGTGGGTGCCATATGATGTTGTACTTTCCAGAGGTAAGTTCTGGTTTCATTAGGCTTGACAAAGTTTTTTCTAGGTTCTGCTCCTTGCCTCTGATCATCGTCATAAGAAATAAGGCTAGAATAAAAGGAATAGGGACGAGAAGCCTGATTTTTGAAAGTTACCTGCAGAGGAGAAAAACACAAAACCAAGAGCCTTTAGGATCTTTGTGTGTGTGTGTGTGTGTGTGTGTGTGTGTGTGTGTGTGTTGGTGTCTCACTCCATTGTCCAGACTGGAGGGCAGTGGCCGCTCCTGGCCACCCCAGCATAGACCCGCTGGGCTCCGGCAACCCTTCCACCTCAGCCTTCCAAGTAGCCAGAACTACAGGCGTGGGCTACCACGTCCAGCTCATTTTTTTTTTTTTTTTTTGATTTGGAGTCTCACTCTGTTGCCCAGACTGGAGTGCAGTGGCCGCTCCGACCTGCTGGGCTCCGGCGATCCTTCCGCCTCAGCCTTCCAAGTAGCTGGAACTACAGGCGCATGCTACCACGCCTGGCTCATTTTTTGATTTATTGTAGAGATGAGGTCTCGCCAAGTTGCCCAGGTGGGTCTCGAACCCGCAGGCTCAGGCAATCCACTCACCTCGGCCTCCCAAAGTGCTGGGATGACGGGCTGAGCCACCGAGCCCGGCCATCTTTTAGGATCTTAAAATCCTTAGCTGAGGGGTTATATCCCTAATATGAATGCCCATCTTCTGGTCTTAATCCAAATTTTTAGTACCCTGGGGGAAGTGGTACAAAGGATGGATGTTAGAGCTCAAGCCTAAAACCTATAGAAGAAATCTTGGGGAGTTTTTCTATTCTAAATTTAAGGGATGAACTCAGTGTTGCAAAGAAGAAAACCCCTAAACACTTAAAAGCAATTCCAAAGTAGAGGGGAAAATGTCACCACAGGGGTTTTAAGAAATCATAACCCCAGGAGCTGATACTTAAACTTCTTCATGGCAAATTCCAGGAAGAACGCATATTATCTTTTTAAAAGACTTGTTTTCAGCTGGGCTCAGTCACTCAGCCTGTAATCCCAGCGCTTTGGGAGGCCGAGGCGAGAGGATTGCCTGAGTTCATGGGTTCGAGACCAGCCTGGGCAACTTGGTGAGGTCTCGTCTCTACAGTAAATCAGAAAGATTAACTGGACGTGGTGGTGTGTACCTATAATTCCAGCTACTTCCAGCTGAAGTGGAAGGATCGCCAGAACCCTGCAGGTCGAGGCTGCGGTGACCATGAGCATGCCACTGCACCCCAGCCTGGGCCACAGAAGAGACTCCAACTCAAAAAAACAAAAAATAAATAAAAGACTTGTTTTCCAGACTTAAAAAATAGACATATTTGTCATAGAACATATGTAAAGTAAAATTAAGTGCAAGGCATAAACATTTGCCCACAATTCCATAATTTTAGATCCTTCTATATCCTTTATATAAACAATCGAGACAATGGGTAGGTATTTTCTGGAAAAAAAAAAAAAGAAAGAAAAAGAAAACTACTTTGATCTTTGGCTCATCCAATGCGTCAAAATAACTTTTAGTCTACAGAATTTATTGATGGATTGAAAAGTTAAATGTAAAAAAATAAACTGTAAAGCCGGGCTCGGTGGCTCAGCCTGTAATCCCGTGCTTTGGGAGACTGAGGTGAGTGGATTGCCTGAGCCCGCAGGTTTGAGACCCGCCTGGGCAACTTGGTGAGACCTCATCTCTACAATAAGTCAAAAAATTAGCCGGGCATGGTAGCATGCGCTTGTAGTTCCAGCTACTCAGAAGGTTGAGGCAGAAGGATCGCCGGAACCCAGTAGGTCGAGGCTGCGGTGGCCGGGAGCGGCCACTGCACTCCACTCTGGGTGACAGAGTGAGACTCCAACTCAAAAAAAAAAAAAAAATTTTAAAAATAAAAAAAAAATAAAATGTAAAAGAAAGTTGAAGAAAGTACAGGTGATTTTTCAAAAATCCCTGAATAGGGAAGGATTTTTATAGACACAAAAGCCGTGAAAGTATAAAAAAGAAAGATTGATGGGCTACTACCTAAAAGTTCAAGCATGTTTTATTATAAAAACCATCATATATAAATTTAAGAGACAGCAGCCGGGCTCGGTGACTCAGCCTGTAATCCCGCGCCTTGGGAGGCTGAGGTGAGTGAATTGCCGGAGCCCGCGGGTTCGAGACCCGCCTGGGCAACTTGGCGAGACCTCATCTCTACAATAAACCAAAAAATGAGCCGGGCGTGGTAGCACGCGCCTGTAGTTCCAGCTACCTGGAAGGCTGAGGCGGAAGGATCGCCGGAGCCCAGCAGGTCGAGGCTGTGGTGGCCAGGAGCGTCCACTGCACTCCAGTCTGGGCGACAGAGTGAGACTCCAACTCAAAAAAAAAAAAAAAAGAGACAGCAAACTTGAAAAAATACTTTTCACTAAAATGTTCAGTGGCTTAATATCTAATATATAAGGTAATATAATTAATAAGAAAGGCATTCCTTCAAAAAACAAAAATGTGCAAAAATCATTACCAGTTAATTCATCCTGGAAAGTCTTAAAGTGTTCACATACACTGCACTTCTAGAATTTACCCTGGGGAAAGAGTTATTACAGCATTATTTATATACTGAAAAAAAGAAACTGTCAAAAGGTTGTTCACAGCAAATGGTTGCGTAAACTATGGTTCCGTAAATTCATGCACTAGGCTATTATGCAGTCATTTTAAAAAGATACTTAGGATGTGTTTCCTTTTTTTCTTTTTCTTTTTGAGTCAGAGTCTCACTCTGTCACCCAGGTTGGAGCGCAGTGGCCCTCACGGCCACTGCAGCTTCAACCTGCTGGGTTCAGGTGATCCTTCTGCCTCAACCTTTCCAAGTAGCTGGAACTACAGACATGCGCCAGCACATCTGGCTAATTTTTTGATTTATTGTAGAGACAAGGTCTTGCTAAGTTGCCCAGGCTGGTCTCGAATCCTCTTGCCTCGGTCTCCCAATTGCTGGAATTACAGGCATGAGCCACTACATCCAGTTAGGATGTGTTTCTAATGACATAAGAAATGCTTATTTAGTCAAAAAACAAGAAGTAAACTTATATATGGTATGCTTTTTAATATATAAAGAGAAAAATACACAGGAAAAGAGATAAATATATACACCAAATTGATAATTATGGGGTTATTTTTTATACTTTAATAATTTCTATACTTTGAGAATGCATTATTTTATAGTCAAAAACAAAATAAATAAGATTTATTTTTTTGCCTGTTTGTTAGTTCATCTAGTTTTTTAATATTTTTGCTTTGTGCATGAATGTGTAGGTGAGGGTTTGAATCTGCATTTCTCCCCTCCTTTTTTTCTTTTCTTTGTCTTTTTCTTTCTTCTTTTGTTTTTTGGTTTCTGTTTATGTGTGTATGTGAGTGATTGAGTGTTCATCTTTCAGTTTTTTTGTTGTTGTTGGTTTGTTTTTGCTCTTTTGTTCTTCTCTTTTTTTAATTTTTTTTTTTTTTTTAGTTTAAGGTGTGTGTTGGGCCGGGCGTGGTGGCTCATGCCTATAATCCCAGCACTTTGGAAGGCCGAGGTGACAGGATTGCCTGAGCCCACAGGTTCAAGATCAGCCTGGGCAAATTGGTGAGACCTCATCTCTACAGTAATCAAAAAATCAGCTGGGTGTGGTGTTGCACGCCTGTGGTTCCAGCTACTTGGAAAGCTGAGGTGGAAGGATGGCCTGAGCCCAGCTGGTAGAGGCTGTGGTAGCTGGGAGCGTGCCACTGCACTACAGCCTGGGTGACAGAGTGAGACTCCAACTCAAAAAAAAAGGTGTGTGTCACTACATGTGTGAGGGTTCAATCTGAATTTTTTTTTTCCCGGTCTTTCTCTTTTTCTTCTCTATTCATTTTGTGCTACGCATGTGTGTGTGTGTTTAGTTTTCCTGTTTTTTGTTGTTGTTGTTGTTGTTTGTTTTGTTTCACTTTGTTGTTATTCCAGTTTGTTTTGGGGTATGTGTGTATGTC
Source organism: Tarsius wallacei (assembly GCA_963574415.1). Classification (NCBI taxonomy): domain Eukaryota; kingdom Metazoa; phylum Chordata; class Mammalia; order Primates; family Tarsiidae; genus Tarsius; species Tarsius wallacei. The sequence goes on from CAUYQG010074081.1 coordinate 8,383, forward strand.
TGTGTGTGTGTTCAATTGTCCTTAACTCACCATGATGTTGTCTTCAACTTCTGCTCTTATATAGGGTCCCAAGAGCCCCAAATGTTCATTTAGTTCTCCACGGTATAAGGGCTGCATAAAGGAGCCATCAGTGAATTCCTGGAAAACCACCTTCTTGAATTGAGGGACACTGTCACTCTGAGCCCTAGAGAAAAAAGCAGGGAAAAACAGTGTCCTGATGGACCAAATGGGTAGAAGCGCCTCACATCCTTGCCTTCTCTGTATTTGGGATACATGTAGTGGAATCAATGATGGGTTGCAAGTATAACAGGACAGAGAGGAGAGCAGAAGGGATTAAAGATAACTTTCAGGGGCTGGACACAATGTCTCATGCTTATACTCCCAGCGCTTTGGGAGGCTGAGGCAGGAGAATCACTTGAGCCCAGGAGTTTGAGGTTACTGTGAGCTATGAACATGCCACTGCCCTCTAGCCTGGGCAACAAAGCCAGATACCGTCTGAAAAAAAAAATAAAGAAAAGGGAAAAAAAGAGATAACTTTCAGGTTTCTGGTATGGACAAATGGGTGAATGGTGATAAAATTTACTGAGATGGAGGACCCTAGAGGAGGTTGGGGTCTATATGGTTTTGAACATATGGGACATCTATATGAATTAAATTCAGAGGTCAAGGCCGGGTGCAGGGGCTCACGCCTATAATCCCAGCACTTTGGGAGGCCGAGATGAGAGGATTGCCTGAGCTCATGGGTTCGAGATCAGCCTGGGCAACTTGGAGAGACATCAACACTACAATAAAAAAAAAATTAGCCGGGCAGGGTGGCGCATGCCTGTAGTTACCGCCTCTTGGTAGGTTGCTGATGGTAGGATCGCCTGAGCGCAGCAGGTCAAGGCTGTGGTGACCATGAGCGTGCCACTGCACTCCAGCCTGGGAGACAGAGTGAGAACCCAGCACACACACACACACACACACACACACACACACACACACACACATTCAGAGGTCAGAAGTTCACAAAAGAAGTCTAGATAAATATTATCTGTACTTAGATGGTATTCAAGTCATGTGAGTGGTCTATACAAGTCAATACTCAATTTTTATGTCCTCATTTTACTAGGCATCCAAGAAGCATTTTGCATAGTTAAACACTCCATTCTCCTTGAAATACTCTCTACAGGTTTCACCGGTATGCAGGTTCAATGAAAGCAAGGGGTTTTGTCTGTTTTGTCCACTGCTGTATTCCTAGCACCTATGACAGTGCTTTGCAGAAAGTAAGTGCTCAAGTAATATTTGTTGAATGGTGAATGAATGTACAGTTTATAAACATACCCCAACAACAAGACAGCCTCAGGGTCCTGTCCTTGGATTGCTTTTATTTACTGTTTAAAAAAAAAAAGCTATGAAAATTGTAAACTAAAACATATAAAATAAAATGCCTAAAGCATAACCACCTTTGGTACAAAAATGCAGCCATCAGCTAGATTAAGAATATTGCTCACAGCTGGGCATGGTGGCTCACACCTATAACCCTAGCACTTTGGAAGACTGATCTTTCCTTTCTTCATTTAGGTAGTTCCTTATTTTCAGATCGACCACATATGTCTGCTAGTTGTCACTAGAGATGGTTTGCTCTCGCTCTCTCAATTAAAAATACTTTTAAGAGACTGGATTTTAGAGATCTACACCATTGTTTTCATACAAATGCTGATGGCCCTGTTCCCCTCCAAGCATTTAGAGCAATGAGTAAACAGATCAGTTAAGAATTCGCAATGACCGGGCGCGGTGACTCACGCCTGTAATCCCAGCACTTTGGGAGGCAGAGGCAAGAGGACTGCCTGAGCCCAGGGATTGGAGACAAGCCTGGGCAACTTGGTGAGACCTCATCTCTACAATAAATTAAAAAATCAGCTGGGTGTGGAGGCACGCGCCTGTAGTTCCAGCTACTTGGAAGGCTGAAGCCGAAGGATCGCCTGAGCCCAGCAGGTCGAGGCTGCGGTACCACAGCACTCCAGCCTGGGCAAAAAGACTCACTGGATGTCCCTTTTCAATCAGACTCTCTCTCCACACTAAAGGTAACCACCGTTTTGACATTTATGATAATCATTTCTTTGCTTTTCTTCATAACTTTACTACTTATGGATGCATCCTGAAAAATATAGTATAGTTTGACCTTTTTTTGAAGTATGTAAGTGGAAACATGTATATATTCTTTTGTTTCTTCCTTTTTTTTTAGTGAGTGAATTTTCTAGCATGTTTTATCAAAACTACTCTTCTGTGACACTTTCGTAATAAGTCAAATGTCTATATGTGTGTAGATCTAGTTTTAGATTTTCTATTCTGTTCCATTTACCTATTTGTTTATCACTATACAGGTTACCACATTGTTTTAATTACTATAGCTTCAAAATAAGTCTCAATATGTTATATAACAATTCCTATCATCTTGTTCTTCTTCAAATGCGTCTTGGCTATTTGTAAGCCTTCACATTTTTATATTAATTTTAGAATCAACTTGCTGGTCTCTACAAAAGAAAAGACTAAGATTTTCATTCAGGTTGCACTGGTTCTATAGATAGTTTGGGAATAATCTATATTTTCATATGTTATGTTTTCCAATTCATGTACATGGCATTTATATCTTGGCATTTATTCGGGTCTTCTTTAAAATTTCTCAGTAGATTTCCATAGTTTTTCCATAGAGGTCTTGTACAATTTTAGTTACAGTTATTTCTCAGCACTTGTTAACTGACACACTCAAACCTAACTTTCCACCTGATTAAGGCTCTCCCAGAAAGTGGCTATCTTGGCTTATGACCTCTCTCAAGGGAGAGACCCAAGACTGAATGCGAAAGAAACCATAACAATAAAAATCACAATGGGGGCCATCTTCCATCTTCTTACCAGAAGGAAATCAATCTCCTTGAGCTCAGCAAACTCGCAAGAAATGTGTGATATATGAAAATCCAACACAGGTGCAGAACTAGGACAGATTTGGCCTGGATGATTCAGAATAGTTACCCCAGCAGTGATGTCAGATTCTTCCATTAGTGAGTCATTTTTGCTGTCACACACAGACCATTTTGCCATGATAAACATCCTTGACAGACACACTACTGACATTGAAGGCCACTTTGTCCCCAAGAAGAGCTTCATTTAAAACTTCATGGTGCAATTCAACAGGCTTTACTTTTTTAAACTTTTTTTTCCTGGGTTTGGGAACATCAGTCTCCACTTGGCCCACAGTACCAAACCCACCAATTTTGCAGACATCCTGCAGGGACAGATGCAAGGGCTTGTCAGTCGGACAAGTTGAGTCAGGATGTAGCCAAGGGTCCAAGCAGCCTGGTTCCACTGGCATTGCCATCTTTATGGATGACTTTCCACCCCTTTAACCAAGGTACGTGGGCACTGGCTCCAGCAACTCGTCACCATTCTAACAAGAAACTGGCACAAATACTACCGCGTAGCGTTGTAGCCAAGTTTTAAAAATAGGGCTGACTTCCCTAATGATTTTCACATATATCTGCTGGCCATAGCGTGGCTCAGTGGAATCACCTTGTTTTTATTTTGTTTTTTTAATTTTTATTTTAAAGATGTAGGGTACAATTCAGGGTTAGGTATACAAATGGTCATTGTACAGGTAAAGTTTGGGCCTCACTTTGGTCCCCACTTCAGAATCATTTTATCACCTACAATTAGTTTTTCCACACTCAGTGTGTAAGCCGGAAGGACATGCTTACAAGTCTGCCCATTCTTGAGGATACCAACTTCGGATTTATTAACGTCACGTTCAATAATCATGACAGCTTGTAATTATGCATTTTTCAATTGATATGCAATACTTGCACATGTTTATGGGGTACACGTATTACTTTGATACATGTATACAATGTGTAATGATTAAATCAGGGTCATCGGGATATCCATCACTTCAGTCATTTATCATTTATTTTTGTTGGGAACAATTCTACTTTATGCCTCCCTGAGGTCAACTTTTGAAGCTCCCACATATAAATGAGAACATGTGATATTTGTCTTTTTGTGCCTGGCTTATTTTACTTAACACAATGACATCCAGACTCATCTATGTTGCTGCAAATGACAAAATTTTATTTTTGTATGGCTAAATAATATTCCATTGTGTATATCTACCACATTTTCTTTAACTATTAATCCACTGATGAGCACTTAGGTCGATTCCATATCTTAGCTGTTGTGAATGGTGCTACAATATATACCCAAGAGTAGGATTGCTGGATTATATGGCACTTCTATTTTTAGTTTTCTGACGATCAGTGACATTGAAAATTTTTCATGTGCCTGTTGGCAATTTGTATGTCTCCTTTTGAGGAATGTTTATTAAGGCCTTTGTCAATTTTAATAGGATTATTTTATTTTTTGCTATTGAGTTCCTTACATATTCTGGTTATTAATCCTTGTTGGCTGGATAGTTAGCAAATATTTTCTCCAATTCTATAGGTTGTCTTTTCACATTGTTGATATAATCCCATTTGTCTGTTGTTGCCTGTCCTTTTGAGCTCTTACTCAAAAAATCTTTCCCAGATCAAAGTCCTGGAGCATTTCTTGAATGAGTTTTTTTGTTTGTTTGTTTGGTTTTTGTTTTTGGTCAAGGTCTCACTCTTTTGCCCTGGCTGGGGTGTAGTGCATAGTCATCTGGAGCCTCGATCTCCTGGACTCAGGCAGTCCTCCCTCAGCCTCCCGAGTAGCTGGGACTACAGGCATGGAACTACCACAACACTCAGCTAATTTAAGAAACAAAATAGCCGGGCTCGGTGGCTCAGCCTGTAATCCTGCGCCTTGGGAGGCTGAGGTGAGTGGATTACCTGAGCCCGCGGGTTCGAGACCTGCCTGGGCAGGCGAAACCTCATCTCTACAATAAATCAAAAAAATTAGCCGGGCGTGGTAGCGCACGCCTGTAGTTCCGGCTACTCGGAAGGCTGAGGTGGAAGGATTGCCGGAGCCCAGCAGGTCGAGGCTGCGGTGGCCGGAAGTGGCCACTGCACTCCAGTCTGGGCGACGAAGTGAGACGCCAACTCAAAAAAAAAAAAGTTAAACATAGACTTATCATAGTACCAGCATTTTCACTTCTAGGTATATTCCTAGGAGAATTGAAGACATATGTCTGCATAAAAACTTGGGCACAAACGTTCATAGCAGCATTATTCATAATAGCAAAGAAGTGGGCCAGGCATGGTGGCTCACGCCTATAATCCCAGCATTTTGGGAGGCCAAGGTGAGAGGATTGCCTGAGCTCACAGGTCCAGATCAACCTGGGCAACTTGGTGACACCTCTTCTCTACAACAAATCCAAAAAAAGAAAAAAATAGCCAGACGTGGTGGCGCGTGCCTGTAGTTCCAGATACTAGAAAGGCTGAGGTGGAAGGATCACCTGTAGGCTGCTGTGACTGTGAACGTGCCACTGTACTCCAGCCTGGGTGACAGAGTGAGACTCCAACTCGATGAATGAATAAACAAGTGTGATATGTCCATACAGTGGGCATATTATTCAGCTGTAAAAAGAAATGGAGTCATGATGTATGCTGCAACACGGATGAACCTTAAAACTTATGCCGAGTAAAAGTTTCAGCCACAAAACAACACCTATTCTATGATTCCATGTATGTTCAGATTAACCAAGTCTATAGGGGCAGAAAGTAGGTAAGGGATTGCCAGAAACTTGGGGAAGGGAGTGGAGAAGAGATGGGAGTGACTGCTAATGGGTATGAATTTCTTTGGGGAATGGTGCAAATGCGATGAAATTGGCATTAGATAGTGGTGGTGGATGACAGTGTTGAGTATATGAAATTTGTTAAATGATGCCTTTTTTTTTTTTTTTGAGTTGGAGTCTCACTCTGTCACCCAGACTGGAGTGCAGTGGCCGTCTCACTCTGTCACCCAGACTGGAGTGCAGTGGCTGCTCCCGGCCACCGCAGCCTCGACCTGCTGGGTTCCGGCAATCCTTCCGCCTCAGCCTTCCGAGTAGCCAGAATTACAGGTGCACGCTACCATGCCCGGCTGATTTTTTATTTTATTTTACTGTAGAGATGAGGTCTCGCCAAGTTGTCCAGGGGGGGTCTCGAACCTGCGGGTTCAGGCAATCCACTCACCTCGGCCTCCCAAAGCACGGGATTACAGGCTGAGCCACCAAGCCCGGCTAAAGGATGATTTTTAAAAGGTGGATTTTTTGGTGTGTGAACCTGCTCAGTATTCAGAAATGCAGGTAGGCAATTGCCTGTTGATATGTTTAGCAACAATTACTATTGGATCTACTCTGCCTCAGGTATACAATAAGCATTTTTATCATTAGATAATATATTAAAAGTCTTCTATATAGTACTTGGCCTGAATAATTACTTAGTAAGTATTAACTATTAATTTTTAAAAACATATTGTTATTATTTTTTTTAGTTGGAGTCTCACTCTGTTGTCCAGGCTGAAGTGCAGTGGCACGCTCACAGCCTCTGCAGCTTCGACCTGCTGGGCTAAGGCAATCCTTCTGCCTCAGCCTTCCAAGTAACTGGAACTACAGGCATGCGCTACTACACCTGGCTAATTTTCTGATTTATTGTAGAGACGAGGTCTCGTCAAGTTGCCCAGGCTGGTCTTGAATCTCTGGGCTCTGGCAATCCTCTTGCCTCCGCCTCCCAAAGTGCTTGGATTACAGGCATGAGTCACCGCTCTTGGCCAAAAAACATATTATCTATTTAATCCCCACAGTAAATAAAGAAACAGAGTCTGAGGAATAGTGTAATTTGCCCTAGCTTTCAAGTGAACAAAGTCTGGACTGGAACTCAATGTTTCCTGTGCCATATGTTAAAATCTTAACCCTTATTGCAACAAAATGCTTCTATTTTCTAACTCTGAACATAAACCCACACTGGCGTCAACCTGTTTAGGAAACTGTCCAGGAAGCAAGAGAAGCAGTCGTACATCATGGATGAACCAAATGCTAGGAAGTGACTTTGCAGTGGTTATTCAGAAGAAAAGCCTCAGAGGTCATTCATGGCCTTCCTTTTGGTTTGGTCAGCTCACCTTGGACAGTGTCTCTAAAGGCCCTATGTTTTCAGTGCTTTAAAAGTCTAGTTTTTGTTGATGGTATTGATGAGAGAAGGAAAAGCACACTGGTCTTTTCCCTCAAGGAGTCTGATGTGGCTCTTAATGCATGTGTGGACCCAGAGAATGTGGGAGTAGAAGGCTATAGAGGATGCCCAGAGGATAAGTGGCAGTACCATGTGTCTAAGATATCCATTTTTTTCATCTGAATCAGAACATCCTCCAGTTTGTGGTTTCTTCTATTAGCCGTTGGCCAGGAGGCAGGTGTTTCATAGTTCTCATTGCCTACCCATGTGCCAGCATCAAAAATACCAGTATTTGGCTGGGCACCATGGCTCAAGCCTGTAATCCCAGCACTTTAGGAGATCATGGAGAGAGGATTGCCTGAGCACAAGGGTTTGAGACCAGCCTGGGCAACTTGACGAGACCTCATCTCTACAATAAATCAAAAAATTAGCTGGGGATGGTGGTGCACGCCTGTGGTTCTAGCTACTTGGAAGGCTGAAGCAGAAGTACTGTCTGAACCCAGCAGGTCAAGCCTGCGGTGGTTGTGATTGTGTCACTGCACTACAGCCTGGACAACAGAGTAAGACTCCAACTCAAAAAACAAACAAACAAACGAAAGAAAACTAAGTTCTCAGCCTTGATAAAGAAGATGTCCCTGGTTTCACCTCCTCCCTCGATCACCACCATCAGGCTTTCTTCCCTGGGGCTGAACAGAAACCAGTCCTTTCAAAATACCCCACCACTGATTTCAACCAATCGCCTGACACTGTCCCTTTCTTCTGTGGTTTGGACAAAACAACCCACCAGTATTCCTTCCTGATAGAACTTCTTCCACAGAGTAGGTCTGACAGGTCTATGGAGGATGAACAGTGAGGATTTTCACCTTCCCTGTTTCACTTTTGACGTCAGAGAACCAAAAACCCCATTCCCGGATGGTGCTGACGCTATAGTTTCCGAACACAGGTCCCGTGAAGGGGCACAAAGTTCTACTGTGCATGTGCACGATTCTCCTCTCATAAATATTCAGGACTCCTCCCACAGCTTATTGAATATGCATATTTGGCCTCTTTCCTTGGCATACGTTACTTTACCCCTCCCTGGAAGTGTCTCTAACTTCCGACTGGAGGGTACACTTCCCAGCCTGTGGGAATGGCCACCTGCAGGCTGCAGCTCTTTATGAGGAACAAAGCTCTCCTTTCCAAACGCACAACCCACGCTGTTCCTCAACTGATGCTTCTGTGCAGCAGAACCAGGCCCAGCTGTGGCCTCTTGGGTACTGACTCAGCCAGGAGGGAGGACAGGGGCTCCTGTGAACAACTAGGCTGGTGACTGAAAGGGGCAGCAGGCCGCAGGCAAGCTGTTGCAGAGCACCCTTTCTGGGGACTACTTACACTGCACTACACCCCTCTCTGGGGATGTTCAGACTCACAGAAGCTCATCCTAGAGGGACAGAAGTCCTGCAAAAGCTAGAGGAGGTATCCTCTAGGGCATGGGTCTCCAACCCCTAGCCTCAGACCAGTATTGGTCCGTGGCTTGTCGGGAACCAGGCCACACATCAGGAGGTAAGTGGCCGGCAATTGAGGGAAGTTGCATCTGCATTTACAGCTGGTCCCCATCGCTAGTATGAGCTGTGTGTCCCGTCAGATCAGCAGCCATTAGATTCTCATTGGAGCACAAATTCTATTGTGAACTGAGCATGGGAGAGATCTAGGTGGCACACTCCTTATGACAATCTAATACCTGATGATCGGAGGTGGAGCTGAGGTGGTAATGTTAACACTGTCTCCCAACATCCCCAGATAGGACCATTTAGTTGCAGGAAAACAAACTCAGAGCTATTACTGATTCTGCATTATGGTGAGTTGTATAATTATTTCATTATATATTACAATGTAATAATAATAGAAATAAAGTACACAGTAAATGTAATGCACTGAATCATCCTGAAAGCATCTCTCTCCCCTCCACCCCCTAGTGGTGGGCCTGAGTCACCACCTCCAGGGGATAACAGCCTACTGGGCTTAAGCCCGATTGACACTGGCCTGTCCCACTCCTCTGCACTAGTTGATGCCAGCAAGGTCTGTGCAGCAGTAGAGGCTGTGAGTCACCCTCTGCCCATGACTGAGCACCGTTGTTTGTTCTCAGTGGAGCCGAGTGCTTGCAAAGTCTCCTCATGGGCTTAAGCTGGCCCGCGGGCTGTGTTTAGCCACCCCTGCTCTGGCTCTGAATTACTTCAGGGATACAAGAATGTCTAAGACTTGCGCCCATGGTTTTGGCTCAGAGAAATACATCTTAAGTATGTTATTCCAATAAAGTGCTGGCCATTGGGTGTTCCTTTTTATACCATTTGCTCAGAGCCAGGAATCTTGTGTCTGGACGTCTTTCTTTGGCACAAATTGTTTTTTGTCTTTCCATCTTCCCACCTCCACAAAATTATTATGAAGTCTCAAAAACACGTCAGGGAGTAGCTATGAACGATATAAAATTATAACTTCCCTTTATTTATGTATTTTTTTGAGTTGGGGTCTCACTGTGTTGCCCAGGCTGAAGTGCAGTGGCACAATCACAGTTCACCACAGCCTTGACCTCCTGGGCTCAGATGATCCTTCCACCTCAGTCTCCTGAGTAGCTGGGACTACAGGTATGCACCATCACACCCAGCTAATTTTTTAATTTTTTTGTAGAGCCAAGTTTTCACTATGTTGTCCAGGCTTGTCTCAAACTCCTGGGCTCAAGCAATCCGCCTACCTAAGCTCTTCAAAGTGCTGGGATTACAGGCGTGAGCCACTGCATCCAGCCATAACTTTCCCTAAAATAGCACAATCCAAAACATAAAAATATTAAGACTCCATATCAACGTGTAAAACCCTTAGAACTATAGCACTGAGCAGGGCATTGAATTACAATTCAATAAGTAACTTTGAATTGAGTTTTGATGAATTAAACGAAACAAAATAATCTGTTGGTTTGTTTGTTAAGAGCAGGCAATGTCATGTACTCAGGGAGAAGGAACCCGGAAGAAGCTTCTCTGAGAAGTCGTAGATTCACATCCCACCTCCCTTACAAAGTGTATACCCTGAGGGAAACCCACAAAACAGTGATAACAAACTGTATCTTTCTGGGATGTTACAACGATAAATTAGATAAATATGTAAATCATCTAATATAATGTCTGCTTCAGTGGGAATTAATTATCATTTTGTAAAAGTCATAAAGGGCTGGGCTCGGTGGCTCTGCCTGTAATCCCAGCGCTTTGGGAGGCTGAGGTGAGTGGGTTGCCTGAGCCCACGGGTTCGAGATCCGCCCGGGCAACTTGGCAAGAACTCATCTCTACAATAAATCAAAAATTAGCCA
>CAUYQG010074082.1:45-107686 GCA_963574415.1 Tarsius wallacei
TACTGTATATTTGCATTTTCACAATCCATTGTTGTCGGGAGCGGATGTGATGTGGGGATCAGACGAGCACTGTCACTGCAGCAGGCCTTGAGTAAAGGCCCCAAGCGAAGGCAAGGTCTCGCTTAACAGCCCCAAGCTTGTAGGTAAGGTCTTACTTGGAAGCTCTGCATCCTAGCCAAAGGCAGGCTGTGAGGGATGCAGCCTGCTACACGAAACACCGTCTCAGATGCCCACACATCCGGGTGCACATCGTACAGATAAAGCCTTAGCCACCACAAGATAACTGTGAAACAACTCGCCTTTAGGTAGCAACAAATTCCGTTATGACTCCCTCACAGACCTTGAATCCCTTTCAACTTCCCTTGTGCTTGATTATAAAATAAATGTGCTGAGCTAGTTTGGGGCCCCTTCTCCTCCATCAGAGGAAAGTGTCCCACCTGGCCCCAGCTTTTCTTTATGTCTTTGTGTCTGTGTCTTTCTTAATCTCTCGCCACTCTCTCTTTCGGGACCTTTGAGGCAGCCATGCAGGCAGCGGCATCTGGTGCCCAAACAGGGACCTGAGCACCAGAGAACTCCTAATCTCAGGTGAAGAGACGTTCCAGAGAGGTGCACCTAAAAATAATGGAAGGTAAGGAGCAGATTTAGTTTCAGCTGGGGATAAAACATGGGTGACTGGGGCTCCCAAGAGAGGAGTCTGTATGTCCAAGTATTAAAATCTATGCTTTGAGCAAGAGGCTGCCCGGTTAAAGGTTCTCAGTTACAGGAATTTTTAAGCTTTGTGCAGGAAACTTTCCCTTGGTTCCCTGCTCAAGGGACAGCTAATTTGAATACTTGGAATAAGGTCGGTAAACAGCTTAGGGGGCGTTACATGGCAGAAGGCCCTGATAAGGTTCTCCTCCCTATGTTCACTCTGTGGTCTTTGATCCAAGATTGCCTCGACCCACAGCGAGAGGACGCTTGGGTACCATCAGACACCATGGCCAATAAGCTGCCTCCATCTGCGCCACCACCCCCTCCACCTGATTTGCCACTGCCACCTGAGGCTCCCCTAAAAAATAGATGTGAGCCAAATGCAGGGTCTGAAATGGACCAAGGAGTCCATGATTCCAATGATGACTTGGATCTTAAAGAATTTGTCAATCTAACCTTGGGTGCCCTGCCAAGGCTAAAGGCAGCCCTGCCACAGTCTGCAGTGTCTCCACTGCAACAATGTTTACAAAAGGCTCCCGAAGAGCAGAGAGGATATAACTGGCTTTCATTTGTACCCGGTGGTTGAGCAGCCTGATACAAACAACCCAGGACAGGGAATTTGAGCATGTCAGACATTTTCTTTTAAAGTTCTAAAAGATTTAAAGGGCGCCGTATCTATGTACGGTCCCACTTCTCCATTTGTTTCCAGTTTGCTTGATAATATTGCTACTGATGCTATTCCTCCTCAAGATTGGCAGACTTTAGCCAAGGTTTGTTTGAGTCCCGGAGATTATTTATTATGGAAATCTGATTGGTATGACAGGAGCCATGAACAGGCAGAGAGAAACCAGGCTCATAATGTTGCCATCCCATTCGATATGTTGGTGGGGCAAGACGCCTATGATGGCGTTCAACAACTGAATTATGTTCTACAGGCCTATCAGCAGATCAATATCTGTACTACTCAAGCTTGGCGAAAATTGTCTACTATAGGAGGAAGATCCCAAGACCTTAGCAAAATTAGACAGGGGCCTGAGGAGCCCTATGCTGACTTAGCATCGCACCTATACCAGGCAGCCAGCAGAGTCATCGGGGACCATGAAGCAGAGACTATCATAGTTAAGTAGCTTGCCTTTGAGAATGCTAACAAGATATGTCAGTGGGCAATTCGGCCACATAGAGCCAAAGGGACTGTTACTGACTTTATCTGCTTGTGTGCAGACATAGCATCCTCCTATATTCAAGGAGCAGCCCTAGCTACAGCCCTCAAGGAGGTGCTTGGTCCCAAGAAAGCCAATTCTAAATCTAAACAAACATGTTTTGCCTGTGGCCAACCAGGACACTTCACTAGACAGTGTTCTCAGCCCCCACCTGTTCAAAACGCTCATCTCCCACGGGGAACCTCAACCCCACATCAGTCTGGGATTTGCCCCCGATGTAAAAGGGGAAAACATTGGGCTAATGAGTGTCGATCCAAAACAGATGTAAATGGTCGAGTGTTTACCCCACAGAAGGGAAACGGACCATGGAAGCAATGGGCATTGCTCAGGTAACTGAAATAACTATAATTGGCTACACCAACTCTGAAACAATTTTTCATCTGTTCTGGACTTTACAACAGATAATTCGGGCTTGCCAATTTCCTTGTTGTGTGGGCCATATCCGTGCTCATTCAGGACTCCCTGGCCCCTTAGCTTTAGGTAACCAAGCTATAGATCATTTGATAGCAACCACACAGCCTATAACCTGTTATGCTGCTGCACAAGCTTCTCATGCCATGCATCATCAAACTGCCTCAAGTCTCTGAAAAGAGTTTCACCTTACTAGAGAACAAGCCCATCAAGTCATTTGTCAATGTCCTAGCTGTGTTATTCATTTCCCCATGCAGCCCACAGGGGTTAACCCCCGAGGACTAAGACCCAATATGTTACGGCAAATGGACGTTACCCACGTTCCAAACTCTGGTAAATTACAATGAGTCCATGTAATTATAGATACCTTTTCTGATTTTGTTTTTGCCACTGCCAGCATGGGAGAAAATGCTAAGCAGGTAATCTCTCATTGTTTGGCAGCCTTTGCTTTCCTTGGTAACCCTATTAAAACTGATAATGAGCCAGGCTCGGTGGCTCAGCCTGTAATCCCTCGCCTGGGGAGGCTGAGGTGAGTGGATTGCCTGAGCCCGCGGGTTCGAGACCCGCCTGGGCAACTTGGTGAGACCTCATCTCTACAATAAATAAAAAAAATCAGCCGGGCATGGTAGTGCACGCCTGTAGTTCCAGCTACTTGGAAGGCTGAGGCGGAAGGATCGCCGGAGCCCAGCGGGTCGAGGCTGCAGTGGCCAGGAGCGGCCACTGCACTCCAGTCTGGGTGACTGAGTGAGACTCCGACTCAAAAAAAAAAAAGAAAATGGAGCCGTGCTCTTCTGCCTCTCTGGGGATGTAGGTAGAGAGGGAAAGGTGGATGAGTTCACAGAGTCCTGCTCTTTTTCTTCTGCACCTACTTCCTCCCTCCTCAGCCTTTGGTTGAGATGTCTGTTCTTCTCAACTAATTTAGAGCCATGTAGATCTCAGCTCTGAGGTCTCCCATTTGTGTAAACAGAACAGCTTTTAGGGAGAAGGTGGAAATGTTAGGCTGTGCTGAAAAGCCTGTGCTTTGCCTGTTTGAAGACCTTCCTTGTCTGTGAGATATCCGAGGACTCTGGGCTCGAGATGGCTCAGTGGGAGTCTCATCTGTGGGAGAGCTCAGACCCTGGCCCACAAGAAGGGAGGGAAGAACCAGAGCAGAGCCAGATTGGCTCACCTACACAAGCCCATACATGTTTGCAGAGCAGGGTGACTGCTTGTGAAGCCAACCACTCCAGGACAGGGCAGTCCCTAGCTGCCCTCTGCAGGAGCTCCGTCTGGGTAATCCAGAGTTCATGGGGAACTTACTTTTCCCTCATCCGGTGTGTAGCTCCCCACAGCCAGCTATATTTCATAGGACCGAAGCCTTGGGACGTTGGGTTGGAAGCCAGAATTTTAATTTTTTTTCCCTCTGGCATTCACTCCCCCAGTGTATCCCAATGTCTTGGACTTGCGTGGCTAATCAATCAACAATTTATCTTCCATCTATTGCCAAAGTAATTTAGCTAAAATGCAGAACTGAACTAGATCTCTTTCTTGCTTAAAAGCTTCAATAGTTGTCTATTTCCTACAGACAAAATTCCTCTCTGAAGGGAGGTTTGTGAGGCCCTTGCAACCTGGCTCCATGACCTCTAGCCATATATAGCCTCCTCAGACACACCTTTCAGCAAAGGAGAGCTACCGAGCGACCTCTACAAACCAGGCTGCTTCTTTCCTCCTGCCCTTCTCTTGTCTGAGACGTCCCTCTCACCTTCTTCTTCGATTAGCTCCGCCATTCTTGAAGACCTGACTCAGGTATCCCCTCCTCCAGGAAACTTTCCCTCGACCTGTCTCCTCCTCCACTCAAGTTATCAAATACCATCCCATATCTCTGCTGAATTCCTGCAGCAATCCTGTGTCACTCACTGCACTGGGTGTGCATTTATGTCTCTTGCAAAACTTGGGTCCCTTCACGCTGTGTCTCTGGACCCCACAGTGTGCTGTTATGGACCTGGAGACAGGTGGATGTCTCTTGGATGAGTAGACAGGGAAACTATTATTTCTCTAGCTTCCATCATGTGCTCATGAAAGAGAGTTAGGAAGTGGTGATGAGTCCATTTGCCCAAGGTGCATGGGGTCTGGGTACACCTGCCTGTTACCTGCTGTCCAGTTACCCAGAGCACATGAGGTCTGGGTGCACTGTGTGCCACCTACTGCCTAGTGGCTCAGGGCACATAGGGTCTGAGTGACTGCCTGCCATCCACTGTCCAGTTACCCAGGATATGTGGGATTTGGGTGCACTACCTGCCACCTGCCATCTAGTAACCTGGGCATGTAAGGTCTGGGTGCACTGCCTGCCACCAGTTGTCCAGTTGCCCAGGGCATGTGGGGTCTGGGTGCATGGGCCTGCTACCTGCCATCCAGTTGCCCAGGGCATGTGGGGTTGAGGTGCACCTGTCTGCTACCTACGTCCAGTTACCCGGGGTAGGTGGAATTGAGGTGCACTGCCTGCCACCTGCTGTCCAGTTACCCAGGGCACTTGGGGTCTGGTCGCACTTGGCTGCCACCTGCTGTCTGCTGGCTTCTCCCAGGTTGGTTGCTTTGGAGCCCTGGATCCAGGGTCAGTGCTGAGACTGGGCCACGCTGAGCAGGGGCTGCTGCACTGCTCAGAGCTTTCCCCGACAGGCTACACATCCAGCTTCAACTCTGTTGTTGGGTCAAACCAGTCTATGTGTCACTTCAACCTTCTGGGCCTCAGTTTCCCCATCTCTAGCCAAGCAGGGAGGCCCTTGTGTTCCTTGTGCACTCCCCTGATCCTGATGTTCTGTGGCTCTGAGCTTCTCTTCTTGGAGGATTGCCCTTCACTACATGAACCCATGGGGGCCTCAGGGCCTGTGAGTCACAAGCACAGATACCTCTCAAGGGCTCATAAGAGCCACAAACAACGACAATTGCACAAAACCCGGTTGAGACTCCTTTCTTTCCCTATAACAAGCCCTTGTCTCCTCCTGCCCTTGTGTGTGGGGGAGCATGACTAGAAAGTCAGGCTCAGCACTTCAGGGTCTTATGCCATCTCAGCCTCTTCCCTGCCCTGTCGGTATTCCCTCACCACAGCTGAGCATGCCCAGTGTTGAGAGGTGAAGTCTCCTTTGAGGCTCTTTACTCAGAATCTGAAACTCTTGGGTCTTTTATAATAATGGGAATTCTGGAATCTCTTGCCAAGATTTCCAAAGAGTCTGATAAAAGCTGTGCTTGGATCCATGTGCAGGCTGCAAAGACCGACGGAAATGTCGAAGTCTTCATTTTGGTTTGAATTATAGCAACTGAGTGTCGTCATCTTATACTAATCAGCAACTCTAATGGACACTACTAATATCTTTTGACTTGTTTAAAAAATGGAGATGAAGCAATAAATACAGTCCTGCAAACAGTTCCTCATGCCATAAAGCAGAAGTAATAAAAGTGGTCCTTGGGGGAAGGGGTCTGGAAGCAGCAGGCTGCTCCTCATTTGGTAGGTGTTCCTCACCTGCCTATGAAGAGGTAGGGAAGCTAGATGGGGTGGGTGGAGCCCACTCTCTGACTCCCAACTTACTGCTGTTTTCTTGATTGTGTGGGAACAAGTTCTTTCACTTGAACCCTCAGAAGCATTGCCTTTTTGGAGTCAAAGACTCCTAAACTAAACAGCTCAATCTCTGTTGGGTCTGACCCTTGGGTGGCAGGAAGCATTTATGCCATTATCAAGATCCAGTCACTCCCCAGGATGATGTCCTCCTGGACCGGAGTTCTGGTGAAAACATCCTTCTGTGAGGGTGTTCCCTTCTGTAACGCCAAGTCCTCTCTGGAAAGCTTGCAGGGTGTAGCTCCAGCATGTGGGGTGAGGGTGGAATGGGGAGCCCTGAGCCCCCTAAAGAGAGGAAGAAGCTGCTACCAATGAGATACATGGTCCAGCCTGGCATGAGGGCTGGCTGGCATGAAATGGGTTCTGTCCATTTACTGAACATGTTGTATGATGGTCCTGTGCAGAGAGCTGGTGGTGAGGTGCAGAGGCCAAGGTGGCATGCAAGTTTCTAGTGCAGAGTGAGGATGGAGAAAATATTCGTTAAGGTTTTGATTGAAGAATTGAAGTCAATATTTGTTGTATCTGCAGTGTAGACAAGAACATGACTGTTCAGGAAGGTGCTGCTGTGCAGATGTGCAGATCAGGGAAGAGAGAGGAATATGAGAATTAAGAATCTCAGCAGGTAGGAGAGCCAAGAAGGAGGCCCCAGGCCAAGGCCACAGCCTGGGTGGGGTCACAGGGACATAGAGGACTCTGGGCGTGTGTCCTGCTGGATCAGGGTCCAAAGTTTGTATGTGTGTAAGACGACTGAGGCAGGTGTTGAAAAACGAAGGCCAGGGTCCTTCTCTCCCTGTTCTGGAAGCTCTGGAACCCTGCAGGGGCCTACTCAGATGTCTGTTCTAATTTTGGCTCCCTGTGGGGGATGAGAAGAGGGACCCAGAAAGGAGGACAGATTGTCCAGGCCTGTATTTTCTGGCCTTCAAGTCCCTCCTCTGCTCGCCCATATAAAAAGGCAAATCTTAGAGAATCAGGGATAAGATATGATCTAGGCCTTGTCTGGGAGTGACCACCTCAGCTTTAGACAAGGAGGACTCTCTGGGCATGAGGACATTGAGTAAGAAGCTGCTGAGGTGCTGACAACTTACCCTCAGCCTGGCTCTGTCAGCTTGGGTCAGGAAGGTTAGCCCAGAAAGTGTTCCCTGGAGCCAGCGGGCAGTGAGCTGCAGAAACTGGAAGCCAGCCGAGAGATAACCATAGCACTGGAGCCTTCTCAGCTGAGAGCAAGGACTGTTTGTCAAAGGCCTGCTTGGAGCAGTTTTAAACAAGTGATTTCATCTGAATGTTTGTAACACATTCTGTGTGGTTGCCCCTGTTTTACAGATGCAGGCTCAGAGAGGTTAAGTAACTTGTTCCAAATCACAGAGTCAATAAGTGGGGGTGCTAGGATTTGCGCCTACTCACTTGCCTCTAGGTTCAGCATGCTTTCTGCTGTCCCCTCCCCTCCTCACTCTGACCTTTTGCTGACTACAGATGCTTGAGACCTTGAGGGAGTTCCACCTTGAATCATGAGTGACTTCAGCCTTCCTCAGGGCATGATGCAAGCTTTGCCACTAGATGCCTGCTCTTGCCGCCACAGCTTGCTGGTTCATGTGAAGAACCAGCATCATTTACCAGATGTTGGGAGTTCAGGCCACTGTTATTACCCTATCTGCCCATCAAACTGCAGGTGGCTTCCCCAGGAGACTTGGTCAACACCCTCCTGTCCCATGTGAAGCTTGGCCTGTACCTTCCTCCATCCAGTGAGTGACCATGGGCGGGGTTTTGGAGCTGTAGAAATGGGGTACACAAAGCTGTGGGAGTGAGGAGGCAGAGAGGAAGGAACACTACAAGTTTGTGTTGGGGTCTGCATTCATCTTCCTTGTGGACTCAGTTTTGGAGCCAGTCCTGACAGATCTAGATGCCCCCAGAAGCTGTTTCTCCTACCGATGGAGAACCCTCTGCCCATCATGCCTGAGAGGGGTTCCAGGAAGGGCCTATTGGGGATAGCTGAAATGTGGTGTCTTGGAGAGATTACCCAAAGGTGACTCCTGGCTGGGTGAGGTGAGGCCACAGGAGCCTCTGCTTACTGGTGGCATCCTGCTGAGGCAAGTACAGTCTGCATCTCCTCAGTTTCCCTGGGAGAAGGCATCATGCATTTCCATGATGGCAGAGACTTCCTTGCCCAAGAGACCTTCTTCCTCACAAGACTGAGGCCCTCTGGTGCCCACAGTGCTCAGGAAATTAAAACCAGCAAGCCCCATGTCCACTCACTGGAGAGGGAACAATGGCCACCTCTGTGCCATTAACTCTGTGCTGTGATTGAGTTAATTCTGTGGAGACTCCTACTCAGAAATATCTCCCTGTAGGACAGTTGCCAAGAGCTGGAGTCACAGTACAGTAATTTATCCCTTTGGTGAAGTGTCATCTTCATGAGAACCCAAGCTTACTAAGGAGGGGCCACTCTGAGCTTAGCTGACTGTGCTTGGTGAGAGTCAAGAGATCTTGTACCTGTCAGGTAATCATGAGCTGGAAGGAAAGGGGTAGAGTAGGGCAAGGCCAGGCAGGATAACTCCTGAGGGTGATGCCCCCAGGAAGGAAGAGACCTGCCAGGTGGCATCAGCACCAGTTCTAGCCAACTGTGGGGGCATCTTGGGTCAGGGGCTTTGCTTCTTTGGCTCTCACCTTTCTCATCTATAAATTATAATTTGGGGTTAAAGGACTTCTAGAGGTTTTACTCATTCTGAATTTCTGGTCCCTGGAAGTCTTTAGGGGAAAGGGAGTTTCTTCTATTCATTATTTTATCATTGGATATTCTTTGGTGGGGAGAGATAATAGATAGTTAAAGAACCAGCTCAGTGAAAAAATTGAAAGGCTTGTGGGGGGCAAAAAAAAAAGGTTAGATTGACCCCCTGTGACTCCAGTGACCTAGGGAATCGTTCCTGTCTATGTTTTGATTACACATCTCTTCTTTCCCAGCGGAGATGGCCAGTGACTCTGCATTTCTAAGGTTACACCCAATGACAAAACTGGCCAGAGGGGCAAGGAGCTGTCCAGCAGAGGAAGCCGCTGAAATCATCAGGGAACATTGCATTCCACCAGGGACCAGGACTCACAATGTGCTGTGCAGTGTCCAGGGACAAGCAGGAAACTAGCAAATGAACTTTGACTTTGTCCTTAAGGCACTTACATTCAGTTAGGGAGGTCAGGCACCAATACTGCGATTTCTAGAGCTCTGCTGCCGAAAAAGACAGTCTGCATGGTTCAGAAGACAGAGAGGGAAGTAAACTCTAAAGCCTTGGGCAGGGTTGGGATTTGAAGTGGGCTTTAATCATAACTGGATGTGACTGAGTGGCATATTGTTGGAATTTCAAGCAGAAGGGATAGCATGAGCCAAAGAGGTTTGCAATCTTTGCAAAAATGAGGCAGAAGGGGAAAGGACAGGGTGGAGGAGGATGAGAATGAAGAAGGGAGGAGGAGGAGGGGAAGGAGGCAGAAGGGGTTGGGGGGGAAGAGGGGGAGAGCAGGAGGGAAGAGGAGGTGGAGCAAACTGGAGAAGAGGAGGAGGGGAGGAAGTAAAAGGAAGGAACAGACTCTGATGACAAGCCAGAGTGGAGGCCTACTGCTTCTTGGCACCACGCCAAGTGTGGGCTTGGAATTCAGTCTGGGAGGAGAGCTGACTACAGAGGGAGAAGGAGGGGACTGGAGAAAGGAGAGCAGGGGAAGCACTTCATACAGAGAAGGGGAAAGCCCCTAATCAAGCAAGTGCTCCTCAAAAGGGCCTGCATCCTCCTGCTCTTAGAAGGAGGTACCCCGCGGCATAGTCATTGGTCCAAGCTTCAGGAGATAGGAGCTGTCAGGAGTGGTTGAGGCTGTGCTCCTGGTTTCTTCTCTTCTCTGCCGAACCTTTCTTCCCAGGAATGCCTTCCAGTTTATCTGATTACTTCTTTCTCAGTAAACCTTCATGGCCCATGGTCTCAAGACTGAAGGTTGGATAAGGGGTGTGGCAGACCTACTGTTGGGTTAGCTGCCTCCGTGGGAATGTCTCCCCTTCCAGGAGAGATCAGAGGGCCTGTATCTTAGCACTCCCACTCCACAGCTCAAGGAAAGGTACTGGCCTTTTGCCCGCTCCAGCATGGGCCTTCTCTTTCCCTTCTGGGGGAGACCCCTGGGAACTCACCCATTCTAGGAAGCCTTTGTAGTCTAGGGTTCCATGCAAACATCATCTCTACTTTAAGCTTAACTCCTGAATTTTTCACCTATTTAGAATAGCCTTGTGTTCTTATTTCTTGATGCCTCCAAATGAGCCTGCATCCATATCTGTGACTGCTGCCTCCTTTGAGCCTCAGTCTTGTTTAAGAGCAGGGCTGTGTGCTAGAAGGAGATCTTGCTAATACACCCACTAGCAAAATACATGAGGCTATTTCTGTGCCTGAGTTTTTCTTCCCCACAATGATCTCCTTGTTCCCCTCCCACCTAGAAATGGTGGGAGACAATGGGGTGGGGGAATAGAGCTTTTAGAAAGATATTCTTTGGATGAGGCAAAACCTCTTAGAATAATGATGGCTATTGGAATGGTTTCCTTTTGGTATTCATTGCTAGGACTTTCGCATAGAAGTTTAGCTCAGCTTTCAAGTCTTCAATATCAAATAACAGTTGTGGCCAACTCTTTCCTGCTGAAATGTAGGCATGAAAATCTCTCATAGTGAGAGATTTAGGTTGTATTCCTTAAGGAAACCCCAAGTGTCAATAATTGCTTTCTACTGGTGTATTTTACTGGGGAGAAGGGGTTCTCAATAGTCCTCAGTAGAAGATGGTTGGTCTGTCTAGAATGGATTAAGAATAGTATAGGTTGAAGACAGTGGTGGTCTGGACTAAATAACCGATTTCATAGCATTTCAATCTCTGGTTGCGTAGAAGGTATCACCTCCCACTTCATGCCACCCTGGAGACCTGGGGCTATTTTCTTCTCTGTGAAAGAGAATGGATACATCCATTATGAAAGCCAGTTGATGTAATTTGAACCTGCATGCAATTAAAAATAAAATTAAGCAGGTTCACAAAATCTAACCCTCCTGGTTTAACAGTCTGGAAGTGACTGCTCAGATTCTGGCTGAAGGGTAGTAGTGGGGGCGGAGTGCAGAGAGGTGCTGTCATTGTTTACCCTTCCATCTGGTGTGCCCCTGCATGGCAGGTGTGAGGAGAGGTATTGTGCTCTATGCTCCAAAGAAGGTTCCTTCCTACCTCCTGCAGGTTGTGGAAGGCTCCCTGATGCCCGTCTCTGAGTCCAGAGCCTGGGTTAAGGAGGGTGCCGGCAGCACCTTCAGAAGATTCTGTCTCAGGGTCCACAACCTGGCCTTGATTTCCACCTTGTCATCACTGCCCACTGAGGACCCCAAGAAGATAACCACCATGACATCACAATCATAGGCTCTGCTCTTCTTCTTTCTGCTTGTGTATCTGAAAGAAAAATTTAAGATGGGGAAACCCGCCTTGATTCCTCAGAGTATTGAATGAAATTGAGGGGCAGAATATCTATTTTTCAGTTATGCACACTTATTCCCTTTCAAAAAGATTTGAGGAGGCTGTCAGCATGGAGCTTTGAGAAGAAAACCCTCTCCTGTGAGGAGAGTTGCTGTTTGGGTGCATATACTGGCAATGCTCTCTCTTTAATCAGTGTAAAGGCAAACCAGCCCTGAGGACACTGATGAAAGTGGCTGAGTTAGGATAAGGCCCTGCAGCAGGGCTGGGCCAGAGGAAACATGAGCCAACAAAGATTCGGGGTGAATTAAAAAGGAGGACTCTTTGTAGAGATTGGGTTAATTTACTGCAAAGGGCACACATTGAAAACTGGTATTATTTTTTTCTAAATGTACTGACATTTTTATGATCTTTTAAATGCTTCTTTAACCTGTTATCTTATATAAATGCAGCTTTCTCTAGCTGTATTTAGTTAATTGCCTTGACTTGGTTTTGGAAATAAATAACTTAAATCCTAAATAACATTCCTTAATCAGCCTGCAAGGAAGGTTTGTGCTTTTGTAAGGCAGGTGTATTCAGCTAGAATAGTGAGCTGGGGTGTTTGAACCACATCATCATGTCTACTGGAAGCCTAGCAGTTCATATTACAAAATTACAATTAAGACATTTAACATTAAAGAGCTACCTTTGAATGTACGTTCACCAACCCCTGGCAGCATACTCAGTGCTTCACCTGTCATAGCAGATTTGGTTACCTCCCAACCCCATTGGCCTTTTTTGATCAGGTATATGCTGTCATGTGTTTTAAAAGCTGGCCTTACCCATGAGGCTAGTCATGGTCACATGTCCCTAGTAAGTCATTGACTTACATAAGGTTAAGTAACAGCATGGAGTGTAATCTTGGCCAATGGGATAAAAGAGAGGATGAGACCAGAAGTATTTGAGAGAGATTTTTCAAAAAAGAGACAAAAGGATGAAGTTTCCTCTCTTCTTCTGCTAGATGTGTCCTACCCGGATGTGAGGCCAGAACAGTGAGACCTGCTGAGACTGTAGGGGACCCAATGTGAGAACAGATCCAATATCAGAAGAGTGGCGGAGTGAGAAGATGAAAAGAATCTAGGTTTTTCATGACATTGTTGAGTCATTCAATTAAAAAACCCTGGAATTTTCGTCCCTGTGACAGTTTGTTTTGTGGAATAAAATTTGCCTTATTGGGTTTGCCTTGTTAGTTGGGACATTTTACCCCGGTAGAGATCCATTCATTTGTACTTTAAACCAGTGATCTTATGAAGTAGGTATTACTATTGATTCATTACACTGGTAAATAAATTGATGAGCATAGTGGTTCAGTAGCTTGCCCAAGGCCAAACAGCTAGTTCTGAGGTAAGTTCAGAGCACCCCCTGAGCTATTGCTGCTGGCCAGTGCACTGTCCAATAAAGCTGCTTAAGGTCACGTATCTGAGGGGTTAGTGCGGAGGAAATGTCCTCTGGATCGCAGGCCAGGTGTGTGTCCCCTCATGACTGCAGTCAGCCTGCCTTCCTAGTTCTCGACTGCCGCAATGGCAGCATCTGTGATTGCAAAGGGTGACAATTTATACCTCTCATTTCATCACACCATCTATCAGCAGACAGCTAGGCTCTAAAAAATCAATCCCACAACGACTCGGTCCCCAACAGAGATGCATCTGACAATAGTAACCATCTCCACACTGCATGCTGGCTGAGAGCCAGGAGTTCCCAGAAGGCCTGTGGCCTTTTATTCATTTATTAATTTTGAGACTCTGCCCCTAGGCTGGTGAATCTCTGTTCCTTTGCCTTGGTTTGGGGGAAAAGAGGGCTGATGATGTGACCCTGCTTGGTCTCCTGGCCTCCAGGTGGCCTGGGCTTCCCTGAATGGACCACATGGTCATACTGATTGCTTGATTATACGCAAACCCAGCAGTAATCAGGACACAGCTGGCTTATGGATCGCTTTGTCAAAATGTCCCACCTTCCGGTGTCCCCATCCCTGTGTGGCTGGGAAAACATTGCTATAGAAAGTACTAGGGGTATTCAGCAGGCATTGGTGGCTTCTGGATTCAGGAATAGAACCAAGGGGGAGGAGTCACAGAAAGATGGGAACAGAAGGCAGAGAGAACGGACAGATGGGGTGTTTGAGAAGAAGGGTCTTTTAGACCTCAGGGAGTGGGAGAGACTGGTTCAAGAATAATAACAATGACAGTTTCTCACATGTTTTCAGTGTTTTCAGGGCACCAATTGGAACCTCCCAATACCCCACGACAGGGGCTGAGTCAACGTAACACAAACACATGATAGATCGCAATAGTGACAGTTATCTTTTCTTGAATTCATATTTTATGTCATCACATTACTAATTATGTAGATTATCTCATCCAATCCCCATAATGACTTCGTGAAGTAGATATTATTATTGTTCCCATTTTACAGATGAGATACTGCTATACAGAGGGGTTAAGAGAGTTTTGCAAGGTCATATAGGCAGTAGGCATCAGAGCCTGGGACAGAACTCAATTCTTCTGCTTCCAAATGTAACAGCTTCCCAGTGGGCCTAGGGAGATGGTCCTGTACCTGAGCCCCTAGTTGGGCATTGGGATACATTTGCTTCTCATGCCCAGAAGCTGTTAATAATGCCAGGGAGTTGACCTCCCATTGGGAGACAGAGAGAAGAGTCCCCTACCAGAATTTGCTTGCAGAGCTGTTTATTAACTCTCTGGGCATTTTGCTGATGGTGCAATTTGTAGAGCCGTTAATGGTAATGAAACTCCAGCGAGTGTCAGGAGATACGGGAGAAGCCGAGGAGTGAGAGGAGCTGCCAGCTCTCCAAGCTGCCCTTTGCTGGCTAATGAGGCCTGCGTATTCTCCTGCTTCAGACAGCTCCGGAAATGTCAGGTGCCACAACACAGGCTGTCCTGGGAGCTTGTCAACTTCTCTTCCTGCCAACTCCAGTCACTGCAGGAGAAATTGCCATGACGTTATGCTGTCCACTTTTGTGCAGGAGTTTAGGGCTGTGAGGGTTGTTCAGGCACATGTTGTATAATTCTGGAACCAGCTTTGAATTTGGTTATTGGCCCTCCAATACCATGCTTCGGTGGCCCGTGTGACTTTGTACAGCAAATATTGAGAGCAACTCAACTCTGTAATGAAGAAAGACTTGATTCTAGTAATTCAATCTCCATTAAAATCATCATAAGCTACTTACAGATGTTTTAAGGATGAGAACCATGAGAGAACATGGGCCAACAGAGACAACCTGAGCTGAGCTTCCCATCAGACAGCCTCTGGCCTGGCTCTTGTGGTGAAGTTTTTGAATAAAGATTGAGCTCAGAGGCCTGAGCTCTGCCTCTCCTTGGTGCAGTTTAGAGGAAACGAGTAAAGGAGCTGAAAGAGGAGAGCCAAAAGCTTATGGAGATGCCCTCCAGCCCAGCTCCAAGGGAAAGGGCTGTATCATCCATTTCCCTGTCGCTGAGCACTTCTCACGGGTCAGCTGCTCATTTCAGTTTAGGGAAAAGCACCATTTAAGACTCAGGACCTGAGTCTGGGAGCTCTGGTAGCAGAGGCAGACATATAGATACATTCAGTTAGGGAGGGGCAGCCATGGCCATGACAGGAGAGAGCATCTGGAGAGAAGAGGAGAGAGGCACTCCCTGTACCTGGAGGGCTGTGCCAGGTCTGCACAGAGGGGTGCATAGGGATGGGGGCAGTTGGGGAGTGGGATGCTCCCTAGCAGAGAGGTAGGAAAGGGGTAGTTTGGGGTGATGGAAAGAAGACAGGTTTTGTAACATCAGAGCAGGCTCAAATCTGGGTTCCAAAAAGCACTTGCTGTGAGACCTTGGGTATGCTCATTAGCAGGGATGAGCCTTAATCTTCTCATCAATAAAAGAAAGATGATGACCATTTTACATAATTGTGGTCAGGATATAGCATGAATGAGGACTCAGTCTAAGTGAACATATTTCTATGAATGTTGGTTTGTCTTCTAAATTCCAGGGGGGCAGGAGAATTTGCAGGCAAGAGCAGAGCATGCTTGAAAAGACTGCACAATGTTTCAGTCCAGGCAAGGATGTGTGCTGAGTGAGTCAAGGGTATTTTGGGTGTGTCATTCCCCATCCCTGTCCCCCAAATAAGACTCTACTTCTCATTCAAGCATTTGCATAAAATATTGGCTACTGGTTAGTGTGTATTGGGTTTTTTGAGTTGAAATTAAATCAGAAAAATTAAGAATCTCTGGAAAAGGCAAAGTACAAAACCAAAAACACTCCAGAAAGGAAAATGCTCAAAGTTTATTATACAGCATGGTAACAAGTGTTGGGAATCCAGGTTTCTGAAGCTGCTTAGATTGGTTCAAGGTGCTTAGTGAATATAGGAGTCAGTAGGAAACCAGAGACCACAACTCTTAGACCCCATCCCAAGAGCAGGTACACAGGTCTGGGTAGGACCGGAATTTGCATCCCCAAGAAAGTGCCTTGGCAATTTGGGTGCAGTAGGGCCTAGTCCACACTTGGAGGCCCCTGTGCTGGGCGTAGATGCATGTGTACACTTTGAATACCTTGCCCACCTTGACCAAAGTTTCCTCTCTCTGATCAAGCCTGTGGCTGGGGCAAGGTCTGAAAGCAAAAATGGAGAAATGAAGTTCTGGGAAGGTTCTATTCCCAAGGCCGTTCTGCCAACAAAAAGCATGCCAGCATCCTCCCCTTGGGAACCCGGGGTGTGGTCCAGCTGAAGAAACATCACTGCGGAATGGTCAGGAGGCTTTTCCTTTGTAGGCAACCTTCAGCAGCAAACGTCCAAGGCAGTGAGGTCAGCAAACCAGTCCTTCCTAGAGGGCCAACTCTCAGGTAAGGAGTGGGTGCTCACACATGGCATGATTCCAGGGACACTGGAAGGTTTCTATTTCCAGAATTTCTCCCCTCTGATTTGAAGTTCTGTCTAACTTATATGGGTTTAAGTCCCTGCAAATATGCAGATGTGTTGTTCCAAAGGCAGAGTCCCTAGCCTGGCAGCACTTGGAATGTGGCTGTAAATAGACATGAGCTGGTCATTGGAGCCACAGACTGGAACATGGAGGGAATGACATCGTTGGATATAGTCCGAATTAAGAAGAAAATTGTCCAGATGGGCATGGGAGTTAAATTAACTTGATGTATTTAGCCCACTATTGATTTGGCTCTGAAACTGGATCTGCGTAAAGACCGTCCTCGCTCCTACTCGGAGCACCAAATTAACAGTACTGCTGGGAGAATCAAATATGTGTAAGTAGGGATGTTCTGTGGGGGGTGGTTAAAGATAGGGCCCGGCATTGGGTGAGGTCTTGATGGATGGGCAGGATTTCCAGTGGCAGAGGTGAGGCATTCGTGTGTATGTGTGTGTGTGTATGCACATGTATCTGTATATGTGTGGCATATTTCCAGTGAAGGTGGTGGCCTAAGCAAGTTCAATATAACTGAATGAAGGATTCTTACAAGAGGTGGTTAGGGTCAGAGCTTGAGGACCTTGAATGTCAGACTCAAAAGTATACACTTCAAGGGGAGCCATGGAGGGTTTCTGAGTAGGAGACTGCTATGTGCTTTGAAAAACTAATCTGGTGGTGTAAGGTCGGAGTGGGCCAGACGATGATGGCACCGAGAATAGTCATGAGACTCTTACAGCTGTCTAGACCAGGGAAAACTTGCACCTTTCAGTGTAGAAATACTCTCAGACAGTGCCTACTGTATGCAAGGAGGTTATATCGGTAACTAATTTTAGCAAGCAGCTAGTAGGGTGAGGGTGATTCTCATCATTCATTCTTTTCTTTTTTTTATTATTTTGATTATAAAGATGTGGTGTACAATTCAGGGTTAGGTATGCAAACATTGATTATACAGGTACCCTTGTTAATAATCATTCTTTTCAACCAATATTTACAGAGAGTTTGTATGATACATCTGTGGGGTAGACATAGCCTCCACCTCAGAGAGCCTACCTTCTCATGCATTTTGTATCACTCTTTCCAAGGGGGACAGAGCCTAGGTGGGGAAAAACCTAGCAGCTTTCCTGAAACTCACCAACCAGTAAGTGGCAGGGTGTGGATTCAAACATGCATTTTGCTGCCTGCGAATGGCCTATAAGCACTTGCTGACACTTCCTGCCCATGAACAAGGGGGCTAGGCAATGTGATAAGTGGGTTATCAATTATGTGATATTGTTTGATCATAAAAACAGCTTTAATGAGGGAGATATAAATGATAACCCATTTTTAGATGGTGAAAGTGAGATATAAGGAAGCAAAGCTGCCCAAGTCACACAGCGAGTGAAGAGCCAACATTTTATACTTGTATCCAGGCAATCTTACCTCAGAACCTGACTCTTAAGCATTGAGCCATCCAAAGCTCTTCCCTTCCTCCCTTTCTCTCTATTCCCCTTCTTTCCTTTCTTCCCTGTCTTTCTCCCAAAATAATTCAATATAGTCTTGGCAGCTGTGTGCAGTGTGTATGGGGAAGAGGGTAGAGAGAGGATAAAGAAGAGTCAAAGGTGATGCTGGGTTCTCACCCCTCTACCCCGTGCCAATGACAGACATAGAGAGCCTAGAAGCAGAGCAGGCTTGGGTGGAAGTTTGGGGAAGGACTGTGAGGAGGGGACCCTGGTGTGTGGTCCTGAGAATTAGGGGCAGCAGGAGGATGTGGGGATTTGGAGGAAGAGACAGCCCACAGGGAGAGGAGCCCTGAGCCAAAGGCCATTTTCATCTGTTGCCTGTGTTCTGACAGTTGTAGATTGAGATCCAGATAGGAGAAGGCATGTCCAAGAACACACAGCTGCACAAACTCATTGCTGCTATGCATAAAGGGAGAAATCTTTAATAAGTTGATCCAGAAACAGAAATAGTTCCAGGTGTGGGTGAGGGAGCAGTTGCAAGTCCTCACATGACCAGCTCCTTGTGTGCAGGCACTATGGCATGTTTGAAGGAGTAGCCCCTTCCTTAAAGCCTCCACTGTCTTCTCCTCAAGACAGAGATGATTATATTTTCTATGTGCCACTAACCAACCTGCACACTATGACCATTTGTCTATATATCTGTCTCTCCAGCCAGAATCAGAACAACTCACCAGAAGAGATCATGTCCGAATCACTTTACATCTCTACTTTGACGTGTCTAATGCCTAACACTTAGAACTTATTCAATAAATGTTTGTGGAAGGGAGGAAGTGGAGGAAGAGAGAAAAAGGGGAGAAGGAGAGGGAAAAGAGGGAGAAGGAGGGAAGGAGGGAAGGAGAGAGAGAGAGCGAGTGAGAGAGAGAATTGATTATTGATTCTTGTCCAGGACCTGGCACGGGGGAGATGCAAGAGTGATAAAGTCCTCTCTCTGTCTGGCTCCAAGGGCACAGCTGACTCCAGACTCCCAGAGGATGGGGTATGAGGTGCCTTGGCATATCTGGGTAGGTGCATGGGCCCTGGAGTGACCTGTCCTGACCACCTTACTAGCTGAGCGGCTGTAGAAATTTCCTGGCAACTAGTGCAGTACTTGGTTATTGGGCCCTCTCCCTCTGGCCTCAGTGGAGAGACCTCACACTCTGATCAGTTTTCTGGGGGCACTGCTGTGGGCCCATGGCTGTCAGGGATCACCAACTTCAACGGGGGCATGGCAATGAGGCTGGACACATCCTCTGCTCCAAAACAGCAGGTGGGCTCATCATGACTCTCCTGGCTGCTCCTTGCAGTGGAGTGAGGAGAGTTTGGCTGGACCCTCAAGACTGGAGAGGTTTCAGGCTTTTAAGAAAAGCTGCCAGGGGACACAGAGAAGAAATAAGCCATACTTTCCCCACATAATCAGCTTCCAGGTTTAGAAGGAATGCCTGCCCTAGTGGAGCCCATACCAAGTGACCCCAGATGTCCCTGTGGCTCCCAAGCCTTCCCTTCAGTCCGTGGGGCATCTCATTCTCCCCATATGCAGCTTCCTCTGCTCCTGTCCTGAGGGGTTGGCCACCTGTGTGAAGAGCCCAGAGTTCATCCTACTGCTCTCGAGAGGCTGTTCTAAAGTCCAACTCCTGGTCTGTGCCCACAGGACGATTCCTCCATCCAGGATATGACATTCCTACTTCCGGTTGCTCAGGCCAAAACCAACCTCTATGGAAAAGAGTATGGAGTTTTTTCGAATAACTAAAAATAGAGCTAGCATTTGATGCAGCAATCCTATTACTGGGCATCTACCCAAAGGAAATTATTATATCAAAGAGACACCTGCACTCATGTGTTTACTGCAGCATTGTTCACAATAGCAAAGTCATGGAATCAATCTAAGTGTCCATCAGTGGAATGTTGGATAAAGAAATGTTATATATGTATACAATACTGTTCAGCTACAAAAGGAATGAAATCATGTCTTTTGCAGCACTATGGATAGAACTGAAGGCCATTATCTTAAGTGAAATAACTTATAAACGTAGTCAAACACTGTGTTCTCACTTGTATGTTCTCACTTATAAGTAACGTGTACACAGGGGCATATAGAGTGGAATAAAAGACACTGGAGATTCGGAAAGGTGGGAGGTGAGTGGGTGTGGGGGACGATAAATTACCTGATGGGCACAATGTATACTATTCAGGCAAAGGTTATAGCCCAGACCTTGCCACTATGCAATATATCCATGTAACAGATCACCACGGTATCCCTTAAATTCATACAAATAAAAAAGAAAGAAGAAAAAAAGACACAGGAGCTGCCCTTGATTTCTCTTTGTCTTTCATTCTATATCTACAGTATGTGACACCTTCACACACTTCTGGATTCCAGTGTCCACTCCTCCCCCACTATTACCTGGCCTGGTTCTTCACAGCCCCTCACCTAGATGTTTCCTAAGTGTGTCTGGGCTGGCATCTTGGTCCTCCACATCTCTCAGCAGCCAGAGGGATCCTTTAAGATATGGGAGGTTTCATGTCTGCACTCAAAACTCTCCAGTGGCTTCCCTGTCATTTGGGTGTAAGATCCTGCAGTGGCCTTCACAGCCTCAGATTGTTTTTCCTGCCCTCTGATCCACCCTACTATGCTCCATTACAGCTTTTAATTTTTCCTGAACATGCCCAACGTATTTCTGGCCAAGCCTTTGCACTTGCTGTTTTTTCTGCATGGACCCTTCCCCCATGTCTACATGGCCAATCTCTCTCTTCCTGTCAGGATGGCTGAGGTGTTATGCTGCAGTAACAAACATCCTACAACTTCCCTACACGATGTGTCCCCGACAGGGGAGCTAGGGTCTCTGCTCCATGTATCTCTTGTCCTGACAACTAAGTTGACCAAGAATGCCATCAGTAGTATGAGCTGACTCAGTGCATGATACAGTCCATTCCACTCACATATCGGCAGCCAGAGTGAGACACATGAACAATCCCAGCTTCATTGCCCATTACCTCCTGTCAAGGAGGTGCTGGAGCTCAGATACCTGTGCACAGTATGACAATGACCTCAATGTCCTTGTTAGAACTCACCTCCTCTGACAACCCACCATGACAATACCACATGATATAGTAACCTCTTTCCTGAATACCCCACATGACATATAAACGTCTCCTAACAATCCCAAATAGCATGGAAACCCTTCCCCTGACAATCCATGTGACATAGACATTCCTCATTGACAACCTTAAGCAACATACTAATCCTCCCTGACAACCCCATGTAAGATAGCATCCCATCCATGACAATCCCATGTGACATAGCAATCCTCCCTGATAACCCCATTTAACACAGTAACTCCTCTCTGACCTCAGGTACCATAGCACTCCTCCTTAACAACTCTAGGTGACTTATAGATCCCATCCCTGACAACCTCAGGTAACATAACATCCTTCCCTAACAATCCCATGTGATATAGCAATCCTTCTTCTGACAACCCTAGGTGACATTGCAACACCTCCCTGAAAACCCAAGGAAGCATAACACTCCATTCTCACAACCTATCAGCAGTAATTGCTGCTGATGGGTTGCTATGTCATGAGAGGTTGTCACCGGATGAGCTGTTATGTTTCCCAGGGTTGTCAGGGTATGTGACAAGCAACACTTTCCTTCTCACCTTCGGGTAACATAGCAACCCTCCCTTGACAGCCCCATGTGACATAGCAACACTGTCCCCTGACAATCCTATGTGACATAGCAACACTTTCTGACAAGCCTGGGTAACATAGCAACACTCCCTTGACAACCCCATGTGACATAGCAACCTTTCTCCTGACAACCCTATGTGACAGAGAAACAGTCCCTGAAAACTCTGGGTAACATAGTAACACTCCCTTAACAATCCCATATGACATGGCAACCTTTCTCCTGACAACCCTTACGTGACATAGAAACACTCCCTGAAAACCCTGGTTAACATAGTAACACTCCTTTGACAATCCCATATGATATAGCAACCTTTCTCCTGACAACCCTATGTGACATAGCAACACTCATTTGACAACCCCATGTGATATAGCAAACTTTCTCCTGACAACCTTATGTGACATAGCAACACTCCCTGACAACCCCAGGTAACCCTGCTATATGAAATAGCAGCCCCTCCCCTGACAAACCCAGGTAATATAGCATGATTCCTTTAACAACTCCATGTGACATAGTAACCCTTCCCCTGACAACCCCATGTGGCATAGCAGCCTGTCCCTGACAACCCCAGGTAACATAGCAAAACCCCCTTGACAACACCTGGAAACACAGAAACCTTCCCATGACAGCTCCATGTGACATAGAAACCCCTCCCTTGACAACCCCAGGTAGCATAGCAACCCCCCAACAACCCTATGCAGCACAGTACCTTTCCCTGACAACCCCAGGTAACATAATAACGCTTCCCTGACAACCTTATGTGACATAGCAATCCCTCTTCTTCCCTGACAACCCCAGGTGACATAGCAACCCCTTTCTTTGCTGTAGGTCCTCCATTTCTGCTTTTTTTCCCCTTATTTCTTTTCTCCTGAGAACTCCCCACACTCTTACCTACAATATGTTACTTACCTGTTGTCTTAGCCTGGCCTGCTATAACCACATACCTTAGACTGGTTGGCTTAAATCACAAGCATTTTTGTGGAGATCAAGGTGTTGGCAGAGCCTCTATCTAATAAGGGCCTACTTCCTGTTTTGCCGATGGCCATCATCTTTCACTTGTCCTCAAATGGGTGAAGGACAGGAAATACTGTGACTCCTCTTCTTTCTCATTATAACTCCACCCCTGATGACCTAATAACTTCCCAAAGGCCCCATTTCCAAATACCATCACACTGGACATTAGATTTCAACATATGAATTTCAGGGGGATACACACCTTCGGTTCATATCACCTATTTCTGTGGACTGTCTCTCCCTGACCAGAATGCAATTTTTATGAGGACAAGATCTCTGTCTACTTTGTTCACTGTAATGTCTAAGCAACTAGAACAGTGACCAACACATAGTCAGTGTTTTACCAGTATTTGCTGAGCAATGTTACAGACTGAATTGTGCTCCCCCCCAATTTAGGTAATAAAGCCCTAATCCCCAAAGTTATTATATTTGGAAATAGGACCTTTGGAGAAGTAATTAATGTTAACTGAGGTCATAAGGGTGAAGCCCTAATCCACTGGGGGCTAGTATCCTTTTAAGAATAGAAAGAAACACCAGGGATGTGTGTGTACATAGAGAAAGAAAGGCTACGTGAGGACACAGTGAGAAGACAGCCATGTGCAAGCCAGGAAGAGAGCCCTCACCAGACACCCACCCTGATGGCACCTTGCTCTTGAACTTCCAGCATCCAGAATTATGAGAAATAATTAAAATAATGTCTATTTTAAACCCCCAGTATTTTGTTATGGTAGCTGACAAATAAGAATGAAGACAAATAAGAATGAAGAAGAGAAATACAGCGAGGTGGCACCATGTGCTTGACTGCTCACACAGGTGTCCAGGGAAGGACTAGAGAGGGGGGCTTGTAAGCTGGGTCAGCCTGCCAAGGAGCTGACAGGGAACACAGGGTTGGGGGGCTAGGGGGTGGAGAGAAGGAGGGGAAGGAAACACTGCAGCAGAGGCCCAGGTGGAAGTGAACTTGCACAAGGAACAGAAAGGAGATGTTGTGGCTGTTGTGTAGTGGGTGAGGTAGGGAGCTGGATAGATACAAGGGCGGAGGGCAGAAGCCAGGCTCAGAGGGCTGCACTCCCAGGAAAGAAGTTTGGATTTCATTAAGAAGTCATTGGGAGGCTTAAAGAGGGAAGGCAAACCATGAATTCAGTTAAAAACAAACAAACCAAAAAACTGAGTTACTTTTATACCTGGGTGGGTGGGCTCAAGGAGGCACAGTTAAGAGCTCCTTGAGTGCAGGGTATGTCCTCACCCCAGGGCCTGCACATACCCAGTGGCAAGTTGTGCTTAGAGTGTGCAGGGAGCATGAGTTAGTTAGAATGGACTGGGGTTCTGCTTCTGTTCTCCACACTTGGGGTGGCGCAGAGCTCAACCTTGTTGGTGCTCTCCACACTTTACCTCATTTCCCCTGGGGCTCAGCAGGAGGTAGGCTTGGTCCATCCTATGCCTTTAACCAGGAGGGAGCTCAGTTATCTGTGGAAGCGCTGTGATCCTAGGCAGAATGAGGATGCCGGTGTCGGTTTCCACGGGAGCGAATAGCCACAGGCCCTCAGCACTTGTGTCTGTGCCACGGGGCTGACCTAGGCCAGGTGTGCACACAGACCCTTCTCCTCAGCCGAGAGTCTGAGAAAGCTGTGTCCTGGCTGAGGCTGGCGATGGGTGAGCCGCAGTGCTGCCTGGCCTAGTGGCCACTTATGTGCGGCTCTGGAGTGGAGCTGACCGCAGCTCACCTCCCCAACAGCAAGCCGTCTTGGAGGAGGGCAGAGGCAGCCAGCAGTGCTGTGCCCCGTCTTGGGCTCCTGGGCTGGGCTGTGCACATGCTGTCACATGCATGCACACCCACACTGAACACAGAGGAGGCAGCGGGCACACATGGGGCTCTTATGCGCCTGAGGTTCATTCCTTCTCACTGGTCAGGGGAAGAGGTGAGGCTCCCGTGGAACCCCCAGACAGCCTTAGGCTGCTCACAAAGGGCATCTAGGTAGGGTCTGCTGCTGTTCTGGGAGTTTCATGCCACTGTGGACTTCATTCCAGGAGGCTTGGGACCTCTGGAGAGCTCCACGTCCCCACTGACACTGACAGGCCCGAAGCGAGGCCTTACCCCGATAAAGTTTTAGTACTGCCATCGCTGACTGCCCTTTGGGTCACGGCTGTCAGTTCCCAGTAGGGCTCAGCTCCCCCTACAGGTCGTCTCTGCAGACTCACCCAGGCTGCGATGGGGAATAACAGCAGGCCTTGCCTAGGCAAGCTTCCTTAGCAGCCCGAGGCTGTCTGACCAGTGAGGAGGAATGAGCCTCTGGCACGTGAGAGCCCCATGTGTGCCCACTGCCTCCTCTGTGTGCAGTGTGGGTATGCACGCATGTGACAGCATGTGCACATGCCCATGGGTACACGCTTGTGTGTGTCCTACAAGATGCCCGTGCTCGTGTGTGTGAGCCCGTGTGTCTGCTTATGAGCATGCCAATATGTGCGTCTGTGCATCTACTCAGTTCAACTCATGCATATTGAGGACTTGCCTTGGGCCAGGCACTGAGGGTGCTGGGGGATACACTTGATGTTTATTTTTACTCGTATGGGCCTTTCAGTCCAACAGGGGAGGCAGATTTGAATCAAACAATTAAAAATCTATGTACACAGATGAATGTGAAGTGTGCTCCTGTGAGTTTTCATGTACTTGTGAATGCACACCCTGAGGGGGGAGCTTCG
This sequence comes from Tarsius wallacei, assembly GCA_963574415.1. Lineage (NCBI taxonomy): Eukaryota > Metazoa > Chordata > Mammalia > Primates > Tarsiidae > Tarsius > Tarsius wallacei. Next base: position 25,214 of record CAUYQG010074082.1, read on the forward strand.
GCCCAGGGAGAATCCCTGTCTGCTGGTGCCCTGTGTATTCCTGTACACGCCAGTGCTGGTCCTAGAACCTTGCCTCGATGAGAAGGTTACAGTAAAGAAAATTGGATGTGCACAACACATGGGAGCCAGAAACTGGAAAAAGAGAGGTAGGGAGCAATGTCTGAGGATGTCCCAGAAGCGCTACTGATAGGTCACAGGGATAGAGCCATTCACTGAGCTCGTGGATCCCTGAAAGAGCCAAAGAGCTGCAGTGTCACTGGTGGGATAGCTTGGAGTCTCGCAGTCACTCTCACTCTGTCCCTGACTGGTGGTGTGACCTCAAGTTGGTCACTTCCTCCATCTGGCTTTGGTTTCCTCATTTGTAAAGTCAAGACTTAAATAGTCCTTAAGGTCCCATTGAACCTTGACATTCTGTGAGTCTAGACATAACTGCTGCCCTGAGGTAACTTAACTTACAAATAGGGGTAAAAGAGATACTTATGTACACATCCACATCCACACACACACACACACACATGCACATATATGTACATCCATACATGCACACAAGCACATGCATGTGTGCATGGGAATGGAAATGTATAAGGCTGTCAGTATAAAATTGGAAAGATTGATCAGGGAGGGGAGAGGAAGGGGAGGTAACAGGTGAAAAAGAGGGAACTGTGGTGGGCATGGTGGAGGGTGGCTGCCAGCCAGCTGGAGCCTGCGTCGGGGCAGCAAGGGCTTTATTCCTGCTTCTTGACCGCAGACCAGAGTACTTGGGCAGCAGTACCATAGATTGTGTGGCTCAAACACCAGAAATGTACCACCTCACAACTCTGGAGACTGGAAGTCCTGGACCAAGGTGTCCACAGGGTTGATTCCCTCTGAGCTCTCCATTGGCTTACACATGGTCATCTTTTCCCTGTGTCCTCACATGGTCATCCCGGGGCATCGATCTCCTATGCTTATGAGGATGCTGATTACTTGATTAGGCCCTCTCCAAAGACCTTCTTTTACCTTAACTACTTCTTTAAAGGTTCTCTCTTCAAATACAGTCACATTTTGAGGCACTGGAGGTCAGGACTTCAACATATGGATTGTGGGGAGACAATTCTGCTCATAGTTAGAGGGGCAACAGAAGCTTCTTCAGGCAAGATGGAACATGGTAGGAGCAGCTAAGCATGGACACCAGTGGAGCCACTCCCTGTCTGTGAATGTGGAATGGTGCAGGAGAGGACACAGGGAAGTGGCACTCACCTAGAACACAAGGAGAAAGCCCTCATCAAGGACCTGCCACCAAATCCCTGAGTCTCTGTAAGATGAGGTTAAGCACATTGGCCTGGCCAATGCAGGCGGTGGTGGGGTATAAAAGAGCTAAGAAACTTTAGAGTGCTATGCAAAGATAAAGGCAGTAAAGAGAATGACATCAGTGAGCTGCCAAGAGCTGAATGCGTGCTAGGCTGTGCTGGGAACTATGACTATTTTCCGGGGGGGAGGGTGGGGTGGGGGAAGGGGGGGGGCTTTCGAGTCCTTGTTCTCACACGTGGCCTGACCTAATGGAATAGGAAATGCAGCTCAAGACCATAACATAATAAATATACATCATAAACAAAGCCCAGACATTTAAAGCTATTCACCCAGGGTCACCCCGCTAGCAGACCAGCTCTGACAACTTATACATTTTTCTGGAGTTCATGTGGGCTGCAGTTGCTTTTATTTTACAGATGCTTGCAAGATGTATTTACATTCTAGTTGCTAGATCACTTTTGCTTTCCTCAGTAGATACAAGAGAGTATAGAAATTCTTACTGAAATGGGCAAAGCTGTGGGGCAGAGGATAGAATCCAACTATGGGGATTTCCTTTGCCATCAATGCTTTCATTCAACTCTTACTGATGAAATTCTAGATGTTTGAGATAGTTTTAGCAGGTGAGAAATTTGGGCAGGTTGAGAGGCAAGTTTCTGTGTCCACAGGTGGATACCAGAGGACTGGGCTGAGTGGGATGATGGGAGGAATTGTTGGCCAGGGATGCACGGGTTGGCTTGTTTTCTGGTGTCCTGGAAACATCCTATTCAGGGCTTCCCCTTTCCACAAATGACACATAGAAAGCACTGCACTTGAGCAAGGCACAGGAAGTGAGCCTTGAGTTGCTTTTCTGCTCTGCAGTATGAGGGTGCCCACACGCCAGCCCTGGATGGTCCCATGCTTTGCCTGACCTGAGGGAGTACTGCTTTTCTCTGCCACTTACTCCTCCCCAGACCAGGACGCCTCTGGCTACCTTTGTCCAGCAAGCAGCACAAATACAAAGAGCTGATTTTCCGGTAGAGTAAGGCTTTAATGTAGGTCTGTCCTAGCAGCTTGTTGCATGCAATCTCACTCAAGTGACTTTCAAAGCGGGCTAAAGCTGTACCATCCAGACCAACCCCTTCCTCATTCTCTCTCAGCCACCCACCACTCCATCCCCAAATCCAGTGGCCTCCAGATACCTCAGGGCCCTCCATGCTGACCAGTTTTATCAACTGGCTAATGTGGAGGAGTGTGGCCAGGTATCCAAACAGAGGGGCCAGGTCCAGCAGCAGCATCTGGGCAGTGACGGAGAAGGCAGATTCATGTTGTGGCAGGGGACACATGATCTGTGTGAGGTGCTTTTCTGTTGTTGTCTCTGGAGGCAGGGCTTTGATATATCCAGACCCCAGACAGACCTAGGAAGCTACTGCCTGAAGAGAACCAGACCCTAAAAAATAGCCTTGTATACAGGCAGAGTTTTGGCAGGTCATTTTCCCAGCATTGCATGGTGATTAAAGGCAAAGATTTTCAACCCAAGCAGACCTGTGTTATTGTTGTGGCCATGTTACTAGTTAAATGTATAATCCTAATCAAGTGACTTTACCCTTGCCTGTTTTAATCTGTAAAATGGGATTCTATAGTTCTAAGAAAGTTGTGAGGATTCAATGAGACAATGCATGCTAAGGGTGGAGTGTGTCCAGCAGGTATTAACTATTGTTTTGATTGCGATTCTTTGGGTGTGTGGCTCAGAGGGGGTGTCAGAGCCTCTAAGCACAGTGGGGCTCGTTCAAAGCACTGAAGCAGGAAGTGGAAGATCTCACCACTCAGGCATCCCTTCTTCTTCCTCCCCTGCATCTCTCTTTTCACCATCTTCTCTATTTTTGCTAATTGGACCATCACACCTCTTCTCCATAGCAGCCCCACCCCAGCTTTGGCTAGTGCTGGGTGTGTCTGGGCTTCTTTTCTGAGTCCTGACCAATGGCCACCCAGATTTCCTCCTGGAGCCGAAAGACCGTTTCCCAGTTCTCCTTCCAGACAAAAAAGACCCCACCCCATCAGTCTCACAGGACTCTTCTCAAAGGAAACAACTTCAGGGAAAAATGAAGCTGTTTTAAATATAAATGGCCGGGCACCATAGGCCCTTATTAAAATACAGAGAGATTAACAAGGTCTCATTCCCCTCAATTATTAACAATGTACTTGTTCTTCAGAAAAGTACCTATGAAAATTTAAAACAGATGAAAATGGTTGTTCACTTAAAACTGCTCAGTTAATCTGTGAGTAATGTTTTATTCAGTGCATTAAATGAACACTGTGAGGTTGGACACCTGCTGATCCATCACCCCAGGGCCCCGGCAGGCACGTGGATGGTGATGGAGAGAGAAGGAGAGGGACAGGCATGGAACTGCTGAGGGCCGGACTGCAGGAATCCTCTACCCAACTCACTGTCCAGGCCCAAATCCAAGGGTGCACAGGAGTTGCAGGAGGGGCTCTGGCGGCCAGTGCAGTGCCAGGGGGAGCTGGCTGCCTTGGGGGAGCCAGGCTGGGGAGGAGGGCAGACTGGTTCTGCTCCTCTTGCTGCCTCATACTGACAGTGTCCCCTCGTCTCACAGGCGAGCCCTTACCCCATTCTCATTCACAAGAGAGACAGCCAAGGTATTTTTCCTACCTAGGCTTGGGCGGTGGGGAGGAAGGCGGAAGTGGTCAACTGTTTTAGATCTCTCTAGAAGGTGGAGGAAATGGCCCACCATGAAGCAGGTGAGTCTCTACGGATGGACACAGAAGGCTGGGTTGGGTGGGATGATTGGCTCTGGTGCTTCCGGGAGGAAGTATTGGTGGGGTGCACGGGTTGGCTGTGTTTTTTTGGCTGTTTTTTGAATCTTGATGTTTAGTGTTCTCTTACCCTTATTCTGTCATAAAACTGGCCAAAGAAGGTGGTAAATAAATATTTGCTATAATGGAATATTTATGATAAACGAACAAACAAGGAGCAAATAAATGAACAATTAATGTAGGGCATATTTTTTTTCTCAAGGATTCTCCCGCTGAGGTATTGGAATGAGAGGCTCAAAGCTTTGGGACCTGGCAGCTGCTCTAGCTGCTCCAGCTGAGGAGGCTTGGTGCTGAGAAGCTGAGCATCTGCTTCTGTAGACCCCAAGCCCTCCCCTCCCTTAAGATGGAGATGTTCTGGCTGAGTCCTGGGACCTCACCCTGGGGCACCACAGGGGCAGGCTTTCGTGTCTGCTGGCCAACTGGCATCCATTAGACTCCCACTGTGGAGGCAGCGCTGAGAACACAGCTCTGTAGACAACTCTGGGTTGGGCTGTATGTTTTATACAGTAACTTCCTCCTTAGCCTACTGCTGTTTCTCTCCATGTATCCCTGAAGATTGAGCCCAGGAATGAGAATAGGTAGACAAGTTTTGTGGAGGATTGCATGGTCTTGGGGAGATCCTGGTCCATGAAGAAGGCCATGCCCTGAGGAACCCTGTCTCTGCAGCTCAGCTACCAGGCCATGTGCTTGTGAATGTGCTGCCAAGGGCATTAGGTGTGAGGTGGGGATGGGGAAGGGAGCCCGGCTTCTCTTTTCCGGGCTGTCAATGAGGCTATGATCATGAGAGAGGAGGGAGAGGATGAGGAGGAGGAGGGTCCTCTTGGGAGGTGTGTCCCCCAAGGAAGGTGGACAAGGAGGTTCTTGGACAGTCAACTGAAACACAGCCCTTCAGGTGGGCAGAAACAGTGAAGCTGCTCCAGGCTGCTGGCATCATGCATTCCGTAACACTTGCTGTGAAGGGGCTTCCATAGTGGTGGGGAGGAGAGACAGCGATAGATAAACCACAAGACACATTCACAGTAAATAAGAGTTAGCAACAAATTAAAACCTGGTAGGAGATTAAGAATGGCAGCCGAGACAGCCTTGTTGAGATGTCACTTGAGTTGAGAACAGAAGGGAACAGAGTGAACACCTAAGCCGGTGCACCTGCCTTCAGGGAATGAACAGGTGACGAGGCACTGCAAAGGTATTGGCCTGGGTGTCCTGGCCTGAGGGGCGTCAAGGGCCCCAGGCTTCCAGGAGCCAGGGTTGCAAGGGGGAAGGCCCAACCCCTGTGAGACTGAGGAAAGACTGGGACTTGGGATCTATCCAGAGCATGGAACAAAACGTGGTCTTATGTTTCCAAGAGGGCAAAACGAAACAAGCAAGAGCTCAGCAAAGAATGGCTGTAGGAGTTCATGGAAAGTGCTGGGGCAATGTGACTAAGGGTCAAGGCAGAACTGGGAGGGCCAGCGAGCCTGTGGCCAAGGGCAGGGTGGTGAAAAAGGGTGGGGATGATTTGTGGAAATGACAAAGACTCTGTGTCTCATATCCCCCCAAGTGTGAGTACAAGGAAGCAGGCTGGGTTTCTTTTTAAGTCAGGGTTATTAATGAATACTTTGCACAGTAAAATTTACCGTTTTAAGTGTACAGGTCTATGTATTGTGCCAAATATATGAAGTCATTTAACCACCAGTGCAATCAAGATATAGAATATGTCCACCAAACTCCAAAGTTTTTTTTTTTTTTAATAGAAACAATCCTTTATAGTCATTCTCCCTTCCCACCCTCCAGCCCCTGGAAACTACTGTTCTACTTTATGTCCCTATAGTTTTACCTTTTCCAGAATGTCACACAAATGGAGTCACATAGATGAAGTCACATGGTATGTGGTATTTGAGTCTACCTTCTTTCATTTAGCAGAATGCATTAGAAATTAATCCACATTGCAGCCATGAGTAGTTAATTTCTTTTTATTGCCGGGTAGCAAGCAGTTCATCGCAGGGATGTACTGCAATTTGTTTAGCCATTCACCTGTTGATGTACACTTGAGATTTTTGGTGGTTATGAATAAAGCTGTTATAAAGTCACATGTGGATTTTATGAGGACACATGTCACATGTCTTCATTTCTGTCGAGTAAATAACAAGACATGGGGTTTCTGGACCATAGGGTAAGTGTGTGTTTCACTTTAGAAGAAACCAACAAGCTGTTTCCAAAGTGGTTGCATCATTTTGCATTCCTGTCAGCAGCGTGTGAGGTTTCTAGCTGTCCTGTGTCCTTCCAGCATCTGGTGCACCACTTTAAAAGACTTCAGCTGCTCTCAGTAGGTGTGTAGGGTGGGACGTTTAAATCTGAGAGGTATTGGCATGTGTGTGAGTGTATGTCTCTCATGTGTATGCAGTCACAAGGCCACAGGAACTCCGTGGGGAGAGAAAAGGCACAGGAGAGATCTGCACAAAGGGGAGTGGGACGGGGCAGCTGGCTAGGCAGAAATCAAGACATGTCCTACAGACAAACTAAGAAGGGACTGCAGGACTGCAAAGGGAGTGGTCTGCTAATCAAATGTTGCTGAATGGCTGCACATGATAAAGACTGAAAATTGAGCACTGGATTTAGAAAGATGGTGGTTTTATTGACCTTGACAAGAGCAGTTTCAGGGTTACAGTGGTGATGAGGAAGTTCAGGAGGGCATGGACTGGAGCAATAGGTCTGGCTCCTCATCTGAGATAGTATGGCAGGGTATGCAGGCTGCTTCTCCAATTTTCTCCTTTATCTTTAGTAATAAAAATCTATTTTTATTTGGTATGGCAATTTTCCCAGATGGAAAGACTATATTTCCCCTTCTGGAAAGACTACACTTTAGATATGCTACTTACACTTGTTGAGTGGACTTACAAGAAAACTTCTTAAAAGGGAAGGGAGCAGACAGTTGGCAAAGGCCCATTTGCCTTTCACTGTACTTCTTCTTGAAATGGGGACACATTGGCTGCAATCAGCTGCCATCATGTAGCCTTCAGCTAGAATGACCTTGAGGATAGAAGCCAGCTTTATGGACAGCAGAAAAGACAGACAGAAGTTACTGAGATCCCAGATGGTCCTACTGAGCTGCCAATCCAGCTCAGACTGCCTGCCTCTCACCTACTGTTCCTTGCACCCATATGCAGCTAAACCAATGCATTTAAGTCTATTAGCTGTTGAACATATTTCCTGAGATCACCTATAAGCTTCAACATGAATACATCAGCTATCTCTAATTTATAAGTAAGAAAATAGCATAATTTGAAATTACGTTAGCTGATGTCAAAATTTACATAGAAAAATAAACAAACAAGCAAGAATCACTTAGGAAACTTCAAAACAGATGTGTATCAGTTATATTCTTTTTTCTTTTTTGAGTTGGAGTCTCACTCTGTCACCCAGACTGGAGTGCAGTGGCCGCTGCCGGCCACCGCAGCCTCGACCTGCTGGGCTCAGGTGATCCTTCCCTCTCAGCCTTCCAAGTAGCTGGAACTACAGGCACGCATTACCACACCCAGCTAATTTTTGATTTATTGTAGAGATGAGGTCTCGCCAAGTTGCCCAGGCAGGTCTCAAACCCGCAGGCTCAGGCAATCCACTCACCTCAGCCTCCCAAAGCGCGGGATTACAGGCTAAGCCACTGAGCCCGGCTTATAGTTATATTCTTAAGCTATAATAAATTAAACAATGTGGTGCTGGTGCATGGATAGGGAATCTGATCAAGGGAACAGAATATACATTCTAAAAATAGAACTAGATTCATAAGGAGTAGTGTGAAGATACTTTCTCAAATATTCTTAAGTTAGTGGGAAAAGATGAGTTGTTCAAGAAACAGTGTTGGAAAAATAAAGTAGCCATCTGAGAAAATTACCATTGAATCAATAACTAGGATATCAATGGGCATCTTAAACTGAGATGTATTCCAAATGAATCAAAGATTTAAAGGTTAAAAGAATAAAGTCATGCAATTACTAGAAAAATGAAAACAGGAGAATTATTTATAGTCTCAGAAAGGGAAAGGTCTTTCTAACTATGACAGTAAACACACAGACAAAAAACACTTCCAGAAATTTTGAAGTAAAGGCTTGATGAGTTTGACTACATAAAAAATAAAAAATTATACATGGTGAAACCCACTGTAAACAGAATCTAACAACAAACTGAAAAAAAAAATGTTTAGAACTCTGATCACAGACTAAGGCCCATTTCTTTAACATATGAAAACTCCCACAAAATAAGATAAAAAACTCAAGGATATGAAGACAGTTCACAGAGAAGAAAGTACAAATAGCTTTTAAATGTGAATAGATGTTCATCCGTGCTGAAATGAAAAGAAATGCAGTTGAAACTTCCTTGAGATGCCTGGGTAACACACTTGGCCAGGGCTTGCACAAGCAGGCCTTGTCACACTTTGCCGATGAGAGTTTAGACTGATGGAGCCAAGGAACTTTACCCCCAACTACCTAGCATGCTAACCACGTTTGCATGGAGTGATGACTTATTTGATCCTTATGTTTGCCCTGAGAGACAGGTGCTCTATCTTTACGTCCCAGATGAGGACACTGAAGCTCAAAGAAATTGGAGAAAGTTAACAGAGGACAAGCCAGCAACGAACTCAAGCCTTCTCAGCCACAAGCGTACAGAAGGATGAAGGGTTCCCTAGCCTGTCTTCCTCCTTTCCTCCTCTTTCTCTTTGTTCCTGCCTTCTTTCTTTTTGCAAATAAACACTGAATACTCAATTGCTTTGTGCACATTTAAATTAGCCCCTGCCCTCAGGCTTCTTGCTGGTTTTGTAATATCTGAAAACCTGAGGGGCCAGGCCAGTGCAGACAGTTGAATCCCTCCAACCAGGAGTGCAAGAAGAATCCAGAGCTATTTGCTACTGTTCCTTCGTTGGCTATCTCTGAGAACCAAGCTGCCTCACCCTTTTCTAAGTGGAAAATCTGTGTTGTAGAAGAGACTCCTAAGTGGCTGACACCTGGAAGGCCCTGGAACCCAAGAAGTCATCCCTGAACCAGTCCAGGGAGAGCTTGCTGTGAAGACTAGGGTCCTATTTTGAATTTAGTCCTACTGAGATGTCACATGCCTATTTGGCCCTTGGTAGTCTCTGGCGGGAGACCTCTCTCAAAGAGCAGTGAGGTTGAATCAACTGTGTGGGAGAAAAGAACAGAACTCGACAACCAGGGAGACAAGAGGCCTCCTCAGAAAAAGACTTTGGAGAGTGAAGGGATGGAAAAGGCATCAAAAGTCGTGTGACCTGCCAGGTCTGGAAATGTTGCCTCCAGGTATGAGGAGACCAGCCAGAGAAGGCCTGTGGATGAGGGCAGGAGAACATATAGGGAAGGTGTGTGTATTGCCTGTGTGCAACTATGACTGCGTGTGTGGTTGCATGTGGGATGGGGCCTAAGATGGCAATGAAAGCAGCTAGCGTGCACCCATCTCTGTAGATGTTGAGAGCTGCACTGCAGCTTCTTCAGCTGTTCTCTTCTCAAAAATATTTGTAGTCCTGAGCCCATTCCTTCCAACATACAGTTTTGGGTGTTACTCAAGCCAGCCACTGGCCAGGTCTCAAGGGTCTAGACTTCTACTACCCCAACTGAAAAATATTCCAAGAAAATGTGTTATTTGCTTATGCACCAGTAGATTAGTAAATTGTGTGTGTGTGAATGTGCATGTGGTTGGGGTGGATACGAGGGAGTAGATAAAAGACGGATTTTGCTCTTGAGAAACGTGCAGTCTGGATTGAGAGGTCAGACACTTGCACAAATAATTATAGACCAAGATAGAAAATGATAAAACCCAAAGGCCCAGTGAAGTGCCCTTGGGCTGGAGGGGCAGTGGAGGTCATTTGTATCGTTGCCTTCCTTCCCACATGGGAGGCCACAAAATCTCTCTCAGGGGCCAAGAACCGCACTTGGCCAGAGATGCTTCCTGCTTCCCCATCCTGGAAACCATGACTGGGCTGGACGCTCTCTTATCTGGAGACTTCCCAGACTGCAGGTTGGGATAGCTGCTCACGCAGTGCCCTGGCTGGCCAGTGCCCCCTGTGCCTGCTTGCCTCGCCCTCCAAACTGCTTCCCCTTGCTGCTCCCAGGGCTTATGTGGCCCTGGGACTCTTGGGCCAGTTCGGAAGCAATCTCCTGCCCACCTTCCTTTTGCCCACAACCCCAGCACTGCGGCCTCTTTGTCGGATTGTTTGCATCTTACATGGTACCATGCTGCTCGTGAGCCCCACCACTGTCTTCCAACTTTCTTCTGTGTGCTGTTATCACTCCCAGCTTCAGAATGTACCCCTTGAGGCTAGGGGATATGTCTGTGCTTTTTCTAGTCACTATAGTTCTCTCTAAATGTTTTCCACCTAACTGATGGTCCAGGGGCTCTGTCTATGCTTCTTCTAGGCACTATGTTTCTCTGTAAATGCTTTCCACCGAACTGATGGGCCAGGGGTGAAGTGTGGGGCCACCTGGCCTGATCCAAGACCCTCTAAGGACTGAGTCTGAGAAACTCGTTCTCACCATGGGGCCCTCTTGGTGGTCAGAGCAGGCTGTCCCTGAAGCAGACATGCATCCTCTGCTCCCTGGCTGGTGATCCTGTCTCTGCCTGAATACTTGAGTGACAGGTTTCTCACCATTTCCAGGGGAAGCAGATTCTGATTTCAATGTGAGAATGTGCCTCCTTTTAATGAGTCAATATCTGTCTTCCTGAATCTTTCACCAGTTGGCTCTTCTTCTGTCTTCTGGAGCCTCACAGAAAACAAAAAATCCTACCCCCACATCCCTATGGCATCCAGTGGAGATGCTCCAAATCTCTAGGGCATGATGACTCAACTCCCACTCTGACCCTATCTCCATCAGGAGCCTTTTTTGACACTCATAAATGAGGTCACCTTCCTTCTCCCCCCAGGAGCCTGCAGTCTGGAGGGGCGAAGCCTGCGGGTGGTTGGGAAGACTTGAGTGCTCACTCTGACCGATGAGCAACAGGGATCTTATCTGCAGGGCCTCTGCATAACATGCATTCCCAAGACTCAGGTCGTGGAGACCCAACCTACGGACTCCGTGCCAAGCATATGGTGCTTCCTCCTCCCCTTCTGGCATCAGGCCCGTGGGCAGCTCACCCACCTCTGTCTTGAAAGGAGCCCAGGTGGGGGGAACAAGGCTGGGGTCTCAGGCATGCAGAAAGATGAGATGGCTCTTCACTGCCTTTTCCTTTCAGGACGAGGTCCAGGCTGCCACTGGCATGACTGGCATAGGGAGCAGAAGAAGGCACGCTGGCAGGTGGCCGCTCCCAGACAGCATGGTCTTGTTGTAGGCGCCACAGTCCTCGCCCACACACACCTCTCCCTGCTCCTCCTAGCTGCCAACCAGCCTCCTGCCTGTCCCGGTTCATTTTCACCCTCATCTCCCCACTCTCCCACAGACCAGAAACCACGTCACAGGGCTGGATGCATATTCATGTTAACGAGAATGCCATAGCAACCCAAAGGCAACAAGAATAGTTTTGTGACAGATGCTCTGAGATGCATCCACTCCCTCTGGAGTGTGTGTGAGCCATGGAGACAGAGCCCACTGGGCCCAGGATAGGGGACCTGTGGACAGCTAGCTCATCAGACACCTCAGCTTGAGTAAAACTGAGGGCACTAACCAACACAAAACAATGATACCAGCGGATTGGGAGTCTGAGTCAGTCTTGCTTTTGAGTTGTTGTGTGCCCTTGGGAAATGCAGCCTGCTCCCTGAGTTCAAAAGCAGGAGGGTGGTAGCACTCAGCTGTGAGACCAATGGTATGCTTTGCATTTTCAGTGAGGATGCTGGGAGCATTAACATTGGCTTTAGAGTTTGGGGTGGGTGATCCTGCTTGATACATTTCAGTGACTGGACATCTGGCTTAGGGGCCCAGAGCCCTGGGACTCTGTCCCAAGTACATCATATAGAGTGTGGGGATTAAGATCAGGAACCCTGAAGTCACACTGCCTTGGGATTGTGTCCTGCAGCTGTGACTTCCCATCTGGCTTGGATGATTCCTTCTGGGCCATCAGTAGTCTGTAGGGTAATAGCACCTGCCCTAGGAGGCTGGGTAGGACACAGGTTCTGGGATCCCATGGAGACCTCTCATTTACTAGGCAGGCGACTTATGGTACAGTCACTTCATTTCTCTGTGCTTGGTTTCCTTTTCCTAAAAATACAGATAAAAACGATACCTACCTCACTGAGTAGTTGTGAAGATTAAATGAGATAATACAGGTAAAAGGAGTAGAATAGTGCCAAGTCTATAGCATGTATTTGATGAAGGTTGGTTATGGTGGGGATTAAACAAGATAGAAATGTGTGTGCTGTAGCACATGACACGTACTTACTGATAAATCATCATTATTATTGTTCTTGGCAGTCGTAATAGTTCGACTGTATCTGTACAACATGGGGAAAGCCTTTGTCTATCCATAACATGGGAATGGTAACTCCTTTCTTTCTCAAGAATGACAAATGTATACGGATATGCTTTTGGGGAACATAATTCCAGAAATATGAGACATTACCACATGTATATAATCTTCTCTTTGTCAATTCAGCAGCGAGACTCTCAGACCTATTCAAATAAGGCAGAACCTTCATTCGGCCTTCATCAAAGGAACAAAAAACAAGCAGGGAGAATGAGAGCATTCTCATCTTGCTAAGAGCGCTTCACCATCTGGAAGGAACAAAGCCTTAATTAAGAACAAGGAAGGGAAGGCAGAAGGGGAGCCCAGAGTCCAAGTGGAGGAGGCCTGCAGGGCTCCTGCACTTTGGGAATGCCGCAGCACTAGCCCACACTTTCCACCAGCTGGCAGTGACGCTGCTGGGGACATGGGACCCGCTGTGGTGCAGTGACCTCAAAGCTTTTCATGCAACTCCACTGAACAGCTATCTCACCCTCCTGTGTTCTCTAGCACCTGAATATAGACTCTGTAGCAGTGATTTTCAAAGTGTGGTCCCCGGACCAGTGGTGTTAGCACACCTGGGAGCTTGCTAAAATGTGCATTCTTGGGCCCATTTCATACCTACTAAAGGAGACACTCCAGGAGTGGGCCAGCAATCAGTGTTGTAACAAGCCCTCCAGGAGATGTTGATGGGTGCCAATGTTTGGGAATTTCTGGGTAATAGCCGGAGATAGCCACAGACACCTTCTGAACTGTAAGAGGGGGCAACACCACCATCTTTCCTGCATCTCACTGTGCAAAGGGCATGTATTTTGGTGCTGGACAAACCTGAATTTGAATTCCAATTTAGCTTCTTGTATTTGTGTGATCTGGGAAGCTTGGCTCCTCTGTTTTGTTTTCTCTAAAATGAGGTGATGACACCTACCCTGAAGGCCCTTGTAGGGACTGGAAACAACACACACACGGAAAGGCTTGGCACAAGTTCTTATTGTCAAATGAGGAAACAGACAAGGAAGACCTCTTCCGCCCTGCCTCTTGTCCCCACTTCCCCAGAACTCGCATGGTGCTTTGCCCTTAAGAGGCAATTAATGTATAAATAAAATTAATTTGAAGCATTTTAAGCACTTGTTATCTGCAGCCTATTCCAGCAGGATCGTTTCTTGTCTTCTGCCCTTACCCCAGCAGATGCTGTGCACAGGGAGAAGCTGGGGTAGGTGCGTGAAACATACTTTAACAAACAGAAATCTAACACAGCTTCTAAGACATCCCAGCTTTCCCGTCCAGCTTCACTTCTATATCCCAATGCAGTTTTGCCAAGAAACAGTCAAATGTTCTTCCAACCCAGCCAGCTAATCCCTACCATAGCCAAAATCCAAATTAATCAACCAAACACACACGCACACACGTGCATGTACACACATGGAGAACAAAACGCCCATCCTCTCTCTAGCCCAGAGAAGAGTGGGTGGCTTTCCCCAGCCTGGATCAGTGAGAGTGGGAGGGGCCTTCAGAGCAGCTTTCCTTGTCTCTTTTGGAGGAAGTACCCCCTCAAGGCGATTCATTGCTCCAGGGCAAGACAGTGAAGGCTGAAGGGGGGAGCAGAGCACTTAGCTACAGCACCATGCACTGAACAGGGGCCAAACTACTGTCGACAAGAAGAGCCAAGGGCATTTTTACTCCTGCTTTCAGCACCACATTGGGTGCAAAGCATCAAGTGGACAAAAGACCATCAATATATGCCAAGCTGTGAGGGAAAGTGCAGCTCACTTAGCTGCCTTGACATCGATTTTCACCTGCTTTTGTTGATAAAGCTGCATTCGTAATAGTGATAAATCCATTAGACAAACATGGCACTCTATTATTCACAGCGTCTGCCGTGGCTGGGTGTGATTGGAGAGGGCTCTGCCTGGGCTGGTGCATCTGGCCAAGTGGACAGAGTTTGGCTGGACAGTGGAGAGAAGTCCCTGGGGTGCTGGTGACCACAGAGCACTCCCCTGGTGTGGCTAGGCAGGTCTTGTGCATGTTGCATCCTCTTAACCTTTCTGAGCTCCAGTTCCCAACTGCCCCCAAAGGCTTAGAGAGGATGGCTGGAGAGAGATCCAGACACAGTGTATTCTCTTCTGCTCCCTACCCCTCCTTGCAGCCTCCCCATGAGGTGGGAAGGATGGGATCCCTCCCCCATCTTCTAGACAGGAAACTAACATTCCGAGATATGAATTGACTTGCTCCGAGCCTTGAAAAAGTGGCAGAACCAGGATTAGAACCCAGGGACACAGAGTTTCTGATTCCAGCTCCAGGGCTGAATCCATATAACGGCTGCCTCTCTGCTCCTTGTGTTATGAGAGCAGCATTGTCCTTTTGTTATAAATTGGTTGCTCCCAGTCGAGAAGCATGTGTCTCCTGGGAGCAACCAAAGGACAAGTACAGGAGTTCCTCTCGCCTGGAGGGGCTCAAGGCTTGGACATGATGGCACAAGGTGGCAGCTATGAATCTCCAGGGAGGTGGCATTGGGTTTCTACTGAGAAAAGTCCAAGAGGGGGGTAGGATATGGGCCTGCCTGTGGGGATGATCAGTGACTGACCCTGGGGCTGACCTTGCATGGGACTGATGATACGGTAGGGAGGAAGCCCCCAGCACTCAGACCTGCCCAGGTGTGGGGCATGGTGAGTACTTCATAGACCTGGCAACACCCTGCTTTGTCTACACAAGGACTGAACTATGGTACATTAGGAGTCAGCCGAGTCCACACCTGTGGCAGAGCTGGAACTTGACCTTGGCACTCACCCACTCCCATCACCTGCCCCTAACCACTGTCCCACCAACGCAGAGGACAGGAACTGGAGTGAGGGACTTGACCCAAGCCTGGCAGGTGATGTTGCTGTCACCCCTAGGCCCTAGTGAAAGCATCTGCCTGCCTGATGTTCTGTCTGCCTTCAAGTCTCATGTGTGTGTAAAATAAAGCGGACATTACTGGACTTGGTAGTGAGACCATCATGAGGAGTCACAGGCTGGGAAAGCTTTCCTACAACTCACTTCCAGGAAGCCTACCCCGATTCCCTTCAGGCCCTAGTGACTTGGCCACTGCAATACTAGCGGGGAGGGATGGGGGGGCAACACTGACTTGACAGTTCTGTATCTGTCCTTTCTCCTAGTTCTTGGTTCTATCTCCCCTGCCTGCCTCCGCCCAGCAGCTGACTTCTCCACCTAAGCCACACTCTGACCCTGAATCTAGGAACCTGAATCCAATAGAAACTGTAAACAAGGTACTCAACACAAAGATGGGAGTAGTAGCAGATAGACTACATACCTTCTAGGGATGTCACCCACTATTTCCACCAGAGTTTCACAAATTCCTGGTAAGCAATGGGTGAGTGTTTGGCATATCCCTTCAAGGTCTCCCATGCCTTTTAGCCTACCTTGGGGGGCATGGGGTATGCACCAGGTGGGACTCTTCAGCCCACCCAGAGCTCTGGGTCCACTGTGGGTCCTGAGAGGAGGAGACACCCTGGGAGCTGAGGATCTGCCTGCATACCAGCCTTAGAGCCTGGGGAGGCCCTGCCAATGCTCCTTCTCACCACGTACCTGGTAACTAGGCCGAGGTTTACCTGCCAGGTCCTAATTTGTATGCGGTAATTATGCCCTCAGAAGCTGGCCTGCTAATTGCTTTAGCTATTTCTGGACTCTGCCCCTCCTGATCTGTCCTCCTGCTAGAGACAGAAATAACCTGGCACTTGGTGGGTAATTATCGTATGGCACTTCCAGCATCAGCAGACTCTGAGTGGCAGATGGGGAGCTGACTCAGCAGGTGGGCTCTGGCCGGAGTCACCAGGAGGTGCCTAACCCCAGCTAGAGGCACCAGTGGAGCCTCCTGTCCCACGGGAGACTGTTCCCACTTTTGTCCCGGACTGAGTTTGTTTTATTAAAGTCCTCTCTCAGCCCTCTCCCCTTCATCTGCGCCTCCCCCTCCTTTACCATGTCCCCAGTTTATGGGAAAGGAGCATGGAAAGAGGGGAGGAAGGCCTGCAGAGACAGTTTGTTTTGGGGTTTAGATTCCCCAACCTCACAACTGGTTCCCTATTGTGTGTCTTTTTCCCCACATTAGTCGCCACAATCTTTGGAGAGAAAATAAGAAAAGTCAAAATATGATTACTATTTGCAAACACTCCTTTAATTTTAGGAATGAGTAAATGATCGCAGTAGTGGCCAGTAGGTGAGTTCAGAGAAAGGTGAGAGCCTCTGCCTTGTGGCCCTGGCAGGTTTCTGGAAGATATGAGGCCTGAGCTGGCTTTGAAGGACAACTGGCACCTGGATACACAGGATCATCACTCCAGCAGCAAAAAAAAAAAAAAACTGGGCAGCAGGAAAAGTCTGTAATATCAGTTCTGCAGGACTCTTGAGGGCAATGCCCTGGGCAGGCACAGAGTCTCCCCCTTCTCCAGCAGGGAAAATTCCTTCCCCTCCCACCTGAAGCTTCATCTCCACAGTGAGGATTGATGAGAAGAGGAGAAGTGTCCCCTACTTGCTCAGGCTGGGGCCTTTGCTCAAGGAAGCAGGATGCTTCTTGGCATGTGTTTGAACCCCTCCCAACCTCACTGCTGGGTCCCTTCCCATTTCCCAGAGCTGAAGATGAGGACATGTGCCTGTAGTTCAGCAAGCAAGGGCTCTGAGTGAATCACTGTCATGGCTCTTGACATACTGGGCACTGGGTTTGTGGTTGATGTCAACTTGTGGGTGCACTGGTCTTTACTATGGCCTAAGAAAAGCTTTATGGGCAGGTGGTGTCTGCTGCCTGGGCTTTGCAGCCATCTCTTTCTTCCCAAATTCTAGCTCCCCAAATAAATGTGAACACCTCAAAAGGAGGAGATTTGTGCATGCCTCTTGGGCCCACTGCCCTGGTGCAGTGTCCAGCTGCAGCCTCGTGCGCCTGTGCAGGGGCTCCAAGAGTGTGCCTCCACTCAGTCACAGGCATTTATTAAGCACTCACATCATGCCAAGCACTTCACCGGGAGGTGAGAGTAAGAATTGGAAGACACAACTCCTGCTTGCAGGGAGCTCAGAGTGGATAGGAGGCCGTAGTGTCCACGAGGGATGAGAGACAGGAGCCTAGGAACACAGAGAATGGGGCATTCATTCTGTGCAGGTTGCACTGGGGGATGTCACTGGGATGGAGAACTTGGTGGGTTTAGTCAGGTTCAGAGGGAGAGACGCTCAAGGGAGCTTAGGGAGGTTCCAGCTCCCCCTCCAAGCCCTGCTGGGCAGATGAGAAACTGAGGCCCAAGAAGAGCAGTGACTCTTCAAGGCCACACCTGGTCACTGACATAACTTCAGACAGTCTACAACTTACAATGGTTGGAATTACAATTTTTCTACTTTGTGATGGTGCAAAAGCAAAATGCATTCACTGAAAACCATCCTTTGAATACCTATGTAACCATTCTGCCTTTCAATTTCAGTACCGTAAATTAAATGAGAGTCAATACTTTCCTATAAAACAGGCTTCATGTTAGATAATTTTGCCCAACTGTAGTCTGATGCAAGTGTTCTGAGCACGCTGAAGGTAGGTGAGGCTAAGCTATGATGTTTGGTATGTTAGGTGTGTTAAATGCACTTTCGACTTACAACAATTTCTGCTTACGATGGTCTTATTGGATGTAACTCCATCGTTAAGACAAGGAACATTTAAATGAAGGTCTCTAATTGTCAGTTTGTGACTTTAAGATGAGTCCATCTCTGCTGTTGGTCACGTTGGGGCTGATATCGAAAACCTAGGAAGGGCAGAAACAGAACTTACATGGCCCCAGGCTTCTGGTGACACAGAGGCCCAGTGGTAATCCTAGACACCTGAATGGAAGAGATTGTAAAGGACTTTTGGGGGTGCAAATGACACTTGCTCTATTGCAGTGTGCGCCTGTCAGGGAAGCTCATGTTTCTCTCCCTCTGTTCTCTGCAATGTTGACACAAGCTGTGATCAGGTGTAAACAACTAAAACAAAGTTGACGTCTGGTGCATCCAGGGACTGTCCCTGCCTTCAGAAAATCTAGCAGGGTAACCAATGTTTGTTCTGGCCCTTTTCTCAAGTCTGCTCTTATGTATGTTGAGGCAAAAGTCTGTGGCCAGATAAGAGCAGGGAACATGCAAGGTAACTTCCAGGCTCGCCCTTGTTGACGAATGCTACGTGTCTTATTGTCGCTCCCACCCTGAGTCCCTCAGTTTCTGTCCCAATTAGAGATCCCACTGGAAGGGTGCCATCACATGGCCAGTCTCCATCACTGAGGAAACAGACAAGAAAAGCCAGTCTGTCATTTAAGATCCTGAGTTCCCTTGTCCCCTGATTCATTTTACCCTTTGGAATTGGCAGGTCCTGCCTTCCAGACCCACTAAAGTCAGGCTGGAGACTTTGGAGACTGGAGTTGGGAGAGGATGGGACGTTTTTCTTCCTAGGAAGACAGTAATTGCAAACTTGTCACCAGTGGTGACATGGTGGTGAACAATTAATTCTGGGGGACTCCCTGCCTGTCACCATGTATGGTTTCTTCCCTGAGCAGCTCTACTTGCTTAGAAGACTAAAATCCCTTCTTTTGGTAGACAGGCTAATTCGATGTAGACCCAGTTCCCTGGGGGCAGCAGGGGTGTTGCAGCTGAGGGTCTGATTTTGGGACATTGCTGTGTGAGGATAGAAGAAACGCGGAGAGAATGCTCTCGCAATGGCTAACACTTGTCTAGAGAGTTTACTATGTGCTATGGATGCTTCCAAATGTCAAGTTATTGCAGGAACCCTATAGGGCAGGCACTATTATTATTCCCATTTAGAGACAGGGAAACTGAGGCACAAAGGGGTTCTCAACTGATCTGAAGACATATAGCTGAAAGTGGCAGAGCAGAATTCAAACCCAGCCAGTATTGCTCTGGAAAGTGTGCTCTTTTCTTTTTTTTTAGCTGCAGTCTCACTCTGTCGCCCAGGCTGGGGGGCCATGGCATGCTCATGGCCACCACAGCCTTGACCTGCTGGGCACAGCGATCCTTCTGCCTCAGCCTTCCAATTAGCTGGAACCAAAGGCATGCACCATCACGCCCGGCTAATGTTTCTTGATTTGTTGTAGGGATGAGGTCTTGCCAAGTTACCTAGGCTGGTCTCAAACCCACATGCTCAGGCAATCCTCTCACCTCGGCTTCCCAAAGTTATAGGCGTGAGCCACCACGCCCAGCTGAAAGTGTGCTCTTATTCACAACACAGTGTGTATCCTCCCTGTGGGTGCCCCAAAGAGCAGGTAGAAGCATGCTGGAGTCAGGCAGACCACTTCAAAGTTAGACACCCTCATGATATGTGTGTCCTTGGGAAAGTTACTTCTTTTTTTTTTAAGCCTCTGTTTTCTCATCTGTGAAACAGGACATGGTACCCTTCAAAGGGTTGCCATGAAGACTAAATGACAGAAAGCCATGTAGTCTCCTGACTTCCCATCCTACTCTGCTCCCAGAAACCCTGCCTGCTACTCACTGGGTGTGGCATGGTAAGGCACTATTATTTCCCCAGAGCCCACTTGGTAATCATTACATATCAAATCGTTGACAACATTCATGCTGAATTCTAAAGCCAAAGGACAAAATCTAGAATTGGACACCACAGCAATGTGAAGCCTAAATGTATTATGACATCCCTAGCAGCAGTGGCGAAGCTCATGCAAGCGGCACCACATCGCCGGGGATGTATTCTGCTGGATGCCTGGAGGTCTGAGTGTGCAGAGGCTCTGCAGAGGCTCCACAGAGGCTCTGCTGGTCCCTCCATGAGGAGCTTCCCAGTGCAGGCTGGGGCGGGAAGTCCATGTGGCTCTCTGTAATCTGCCAGGGTCTGCCAGTGTCAGAGACAGAAGATTATCTGGAGAGAGGCTGGAAGATACTTTATGTGTTGGGTTTGAGGAAGATTTACTTCCCTCATTACGACTTTTTGGAGCTCATATTAGAGTAGGTTATGAGCCTTTGCACAAATAGTCCAGAGCTGAATAGTGAGGGACACAAGACAGCAGCAAGGGCTCCTGCCTTGTGCAGGGTGCCCAGGGCCCAGGTCACAAGAGGCTCTTGGGTGGAGACCACACTTTCCATTCAGGATGCACAAATGGAAGGGATGACTTTCAGCAAGACACTTCATCTCTGTGGGACTCAGTCTCTCCACTGAAGGTTGGATCCTAATTCTGAGATTTAGACTTCTTTCCAGTTTTTATCTTCCATGAGTGTTTTGATTTATAACCTCAGCTCAGCTGAGGCTTAAGGGCAAAGTAAACACCCTTGGGCCTGGGAAAAGAAAGTCCATTTGCATTTGAAAGAGCCAGGGCACCTTCTGAATTCTGCCTCAGGAGAGGCTGGGAGGATGGCCTGGCCTGCCCAGGTGCAGAGAGTGTGTCCCAGGCCTTTCCCTGACAGCTGCTGACCAGAACAGATCAGACGTGAGCTGTCCAAAGCTGACTTCCTTCTCCCCTACTGCCTCTCAGGGACTTCTTCAGGATGCTGATTGAGAGGAGGCCAGCGGAGAGCCGGCCCCAAGGACGCCTCCTTGAACATTTACTTGATGTCTGCCTCTTCTCTGACTGTCTCTCTGGCATGATCTGTCATTGGAATCTGCCACAGCAAAAGCAACTAGCTCTACTGAGAGCAAACAGAGATTCTCTCTAGAGCCAGGAAGGGAGTTGAGGTTGAAAGGAAGGTGAGATTTTGGAGAAGAGCCATTTTGGCAAAAGAATGCTCCCGTGAGCCACTGGGAGCTGTTGTCTCTCTCTCGCCACACAGAACTCAAGGTTTAGGTGGCACCAGAGTCTCTCTGCTGTGGCTCATGGATTCCAGTTTTCTGCAGAGTTTTTGGTTTAATGGGGAGGCTTAAGATAGGAGTGAGGAAGAAACAGGATGCAGTTGTGCTTCTGTGTACAATTTCCACCTCCATTTGTACCCCAGGGAGGGGAAGCGCAGCAAATGGTTAAAAACTTTGACTTTTTATTAAACAAACCTGGCTTTATAACTGATTTCTTCATTTCACCAGCTATACAGTTTGGAGCAAAACACTTAATCTCTTTGCACCTCAGGCTCCTCAATTGAGAAATGGGATAATAGAAGTACTTTCTTACAGGCTTGTTTGAGGATTAAATGAGATGGGGTATGTAAACCGACTAGGGCTGAGCCTGGCTTACAAGACATAGCACATGGATGGGAGAGTGGCATTATTCACCTGTCTCCTGCTGCCTGCACCAATTAATCATTACCAATTATTTCCCACCAAATTTTAAAATGTATTCTTAATGCTATTTTCTTGTCCATTTTATTTTTGCATTTATGTCTTGTGTTTCTATTAATTTTATTACTTTCTGTCTAGCTATTTTTCTCTATTATGATACCTATTGTCCAAAACCAGTTATTCACCTATCATCCATCATTCATTATCTACTATCTCTCTCTCTCTCTCTCTACCTACCTACCTATCACCTATCTATCTACCTACCTATCATCTTTCTACTTATCATCTATCTATTTATTTACCTACCACCTATCACCTATCTGTCTATCTGTCTGTCTATATATTCTAGCTGCTTAACTACTTGTCATCATCTTTTTACCCACCTACCTACATACCATTCATCTATACACTTATGTACCTATCATTTTTCTATCTACTTATCTACCTACCTATCTATCATCTATCTATCTATCCATTTACTTACCTATCTATCATCTACCTACCTACTTACCTATCTACCTATCTCTGTCAATCTGTCTACCTTCAACTATAATAAAAACAGGCTCATTTGTAGAAGGATGCACATCTTTCAGATGAAACCTCATTTTCAAAGGAGCATTTGAATGGCAACAGTGGTGTGAACACTAGCAAGGTGGCAATGCGCAGGGTAGCAGGTATTTGGGAGAACTGGGCTTTTAAGTTGGAAAGACAGAGCCAGGTCCCTTAGTCAGGTGGTTTATCCTGCTGCCCTGAAATTGAGACCCTTGAGGGTCTAGCAGGCTGGAGAAGGGCCTTCCTCTTTAGGTATGTCACAGGGCCCCATTTTCAGAGGGAACCCCTCATACTCCCTGCCCCTGAACTTGTGCCTGCATCGAGTGGAATCCCTGTGGAGACAGCTCACTGCTATGGCTGTGAACACACAGGGCCACAGCTTTCTCATATAGGGCTATGGCTTTCCTGGACTTATGCTGCTGTCCTCCTTGGCTCCTCAGGGCTGCCACATGTGCTAGTTCCTTGGAGGTGTCCTCCTTCACACATGTGTCTGCTGTGTGAACTTGGTTCAGCTCTCCACACTAAGGAGGTAGGAAACCCAGAGTGAGGGCAGGAACACAGAGACACGGGACCAGGTGGGGAGGCTGAGGTACAGTCATCCAGAGTCCACAGGGAATGCGGGGTTGGAGGGTGGGATGCAGGCAGCGCCAGGTGGCACCTGCACACCTCACTGTTCCACCTCTCCACTCCCAGTGTCCTGCCCTGAGACACCAGAGATGCCTCAGTCATTTCCAGGGTGCAGAGCCCAGATTGGAGTCTGATGATGCCCAGGGTAGTGCTGGGAAGGGGCAGATGTGGACTTGGAACTGGGAGTATGTGTCCACACCCATGGACATGCACAGATATATGCACACACAGATATGCATACAGACACACTCACACACAGATACGCACACAGACTCACACAAAGATATACTCACACAGATACACTCACTCACAGATATGCAGTCACACAGATATGCACATCGACTCACACAGGTGCATCCACACACAGATGCACACACACACAGATACGCACATAGACACACTCACAAATACATGTACTAACACAGATATACACACAGATACAGTCACAGACTCACTCACAGGTATACTCACACAGATATGCACACACAGATACACTCACACATAGATACACACACAGATATGCACAAGGACTCACACACAGGGGCACTTACACACAGATATGCACACACAGGTACACATAGATTCACACACAGACACACAGATACATTCATACATGATACACACACAGAGATGCACATAGACACAAACAAACACACTCACAAATACATGCACAAACACAGATACACTCACATACATACACTCAGACTCACACACAGGTGCACTCACAAATATGCACACACACAGATATGCACACAGACTCACACACAACACACTCACAGACGCTCACATGCACAGATATGCACACAGACTCATACACAGACACACTCACAGGTACACGCACATACAGATACACTCACAGGTACACTCACACACAACTATGCACACACACAGATACACAGACACACAGATATACTCACACACAGATATGCACAACACATACACAGATATATACACTCATACACATACTCACACGGATATAGTTACACACAGATACTCACACACTGACAGATACACCTTCCCACTTTCTTATAGATACACCCACACAGATGCACACTCACATGCCTCACATGCACATGGTCGCTCTCAGTGTACACACCACCACTCCATGCCAAAAGCATCATTGCTTTCCTGTGGACGGGATGGCATTTGCTGACATATAAAAAGAAAGATAGTATGAGGGAAGTGGGCATCTGTCTGAGGAGCATGAAACCAATAAGGGCATTGGGCTGACAGGACTGGCGTCATGAACGCTGTCACCTTGAGCAGGTTTATGAATCAGGAGGAGGAAAAGTGCAAGCCTCCTGCTGGGGATCCTGGTGTGTGCGGGGGTATGCTTTGTGCACATCTCCTGTGATTCAGTTGTCGGTGCTCATGGCGGGCATGTGTTAGGTGTGTTTGTGAGTGTGTCTGTGTATGAGTCTGTGTGTTATCTGTGCATGTGTGTGCATATCTGTGTGTGTGCATATCTGTGTGAATGTACCTGTATGTGAGTCTCTGTGAGGGTATCTGTGTATGTGCATGTATCTATGAGTGTGTCTGTGTGTGAGTGTATCTGTCTGTGCTGTGTGTCTGTCTGGGATTGTGGCATGTGCGCCTGCCCTATCGCATGTGTGGTGCTTGCCGGATGTGCTGCCCAGCCCTCACGCCGCTGGCCCACCTCCAGTGCCCTGTACTCTACTCACACCCGCACCAGCTGGAACCCCATGGGGACCAGCGTTCAGGACCAGGACATTGGTCCTGCCTCAGAGACCACCAGTCCTTTTCTGCCCAGTGTTAGGAACCTGAGCAGAATGAATTTTTTTTTATCCAAAGAAAGGTTACGGGAACTGTGCTCCTGTCTGAGAGCCTCCCGAGCTCTTCACATGGATTTCTCTTTGCAGCCTAGGCAAAGAGGACATTAGCCTTCCTTCACAGGACTGGAGCGTGAGGTCTCCTGTACTGCAGTCACCCTCTGCTCTCCATGTCAACCTGTCTCCTGGGGAACCTGGGGGCTGGCCAACTTGGAAATGCTTTCAACATAAGGTTAAGAAATAATCTTGTGATCCATCCTTCAAAAAAGTTTTCACACCAGAGCAATCTACTATTGCTGGTCTCCCATGCTAGCTGGACAAGGGCAGGGCAGTGCCTTTGCAGGGAGGAGAGTGGGTTTGCTTGGGCCTGGGTTGCTGCAGCGAAGGTATGAGACAAGACTGGGTGATACCTGCTTGATTTGGAGGCCCAGAGACTTTGCTCTGTGGGATACTTTGAAAAGAGTTCAACTATCGACTTGGGTCCAGCTTCAGATACCGTCACCCTCCTGGGTGACTGTGGACAAGCTGCTTAGGCTCTCCGACTACAGGGTCCTCATCTGGGAAAGGAAGCTGCTGTGGGAACCAAAGGGCCACTGGTTCAGGCAGAAGGATGAGGAGACAGCAGTGACCAGGCCTTTCCCAAATCTTTAGCGACAGATGCCTTGGCCACTCAGTGTGCACAGAGTGGGCAGCAGGCAGCATAGGATTACCCCGTGCCCTGCAGGGGCCAGTCAGGGAAACCCACCAGGAGGAAGGAAGTTTCTCAGGGTGAAAACAGAGTGAGTTGCATCCTCCAGGGAGTGGATGAGAAGACCCTGAACTGCTGCAGGGAGGTGTGACTGCAGGAAAGGAGGTGAGGATCGTGGGTTTTGGAGACCTTATAGTACAGCTCTACGGGCAAGGGCTGTTGTCACCTACTTCACTGTAGGTCGGTCCCTCAGTTACCTCCTTCGTGCACATTTCTCATTCCTTCCCCTCAGTGCTTCCCACATGGTCAACACCATCACTCACCTCTGCGTGTGATGCTCAGAGAGGTGAGGGGGCCACATAAAGCCTTGAGCCCAGATTAAAAACCAGGGATCCGGGTTCAGGGCTGTGGAACTCCTAGTCGCTAAAGACTTGGGAAAGGCCTGGTCACTGCTGTCTCCTCATGCTTCTGCCTGAACCAGTGGCCCTGGCTCCATTTGGCAGGAGTACCATGTGGCAGGAGGACTGCAGCTTTGCTCAGGGTAGAGCTGGAGAGCAAGCACTCACTTCCTCCTTTCTCCCAGATGAAGCTGGGAGACAGACAGATTGGTTTTGAGTCCTGATGGATAAAGTCTCTCATGCTTCCTGAAATTGTCAGACTGTGGAAACACAGTCATTGCTGAAAGTTGTGAGATTTTTCCCTGATAGGTCCTTTTGGGGAGGACTGACAAGAGGTTGTCTTGTTTATTGCTAGAGGGGGAGAAACAGCCTGCCAGCCCTTGTCTATGCTGGGTGCCCTGGTTCTGACACGGGGATGCCAAAGGCCAGCCAAACACGCACGTAGCTTACTACGGTCCGTGCCACTGGACACTAAGGGCCTCCTGCTGCTGACTGTGCCACCCCAAACTGAGGTCCACTTTCCCTCCTGGACAGTATCCCCCGCTATTCTCCCAAACTGCCTTTCCTCTGTACAGAATTCTCTTACTTGCCCCAACCCCAGTGAGGAAAACTTTGTGGCAGTTCATCAGACTGTGGAATTAGATGTGGACTCAAATATGAACTCGCCCACTTGCTAGCCATTTGACTGGTGGCAAATTGCTACCTCTTTAGGCCTCAGTTTCTTAGCTATACATTATGTATTGATGTCTATTTCATAGGGCTCTATGTGGACCGAATGAGATAATGTTTAAAGGATCCAGTTCAATGTCCAGCACATAGTAGTTGTTGGTTGACAGTGTTCCAGCTCACCTCTAATGGTGCTTGCCCATTATTTAATCAGTTATTTCCTTCCTATTTTTCCAGACCTAGCTCAAGTTCCACTTTGTCCATGAAACCTACCCTGACTAATATATGTCAAATTGGATTCCTTTGTCTTCCTTAAGAACCCCATAGAATTTGGGCTTCATGATTATTCTATATAATTAATCTTACACTGCATAATTAATCCAACTAAGTCATAGTCAGGGAGCAACAACCATGTGCCAGATATTTTTCCTAAGAATTTTCGTCATTGAATGTGAGTTTCTCAGAGGCAGGAACATGTTTTCTAGGCCAGCTTGTACAGAAGCATCTGGCATAGTGCTTGGCACTGAATGTGGCTCAGTAAACACTTTTTGGTTGCTGGAAGGGTGCATAGGAGGGATCAGTGACTTGCATATATGGAATGGCTTTGTCCTAAGAATTATGGGACTAGAACAAAGAAATAGGAGTCACTGTGCCTTGACTTTAGATGCCTGACAAAACAGACAAACTCACAAGGTGATGCCAGAGAGTATAATCATGTCCTGGAATCTAGGATTCTGAGGGGACTGAGAAGAATTCTACCCCAAACTCTCATCCAAAGCAAGAAGAACCCTCTTCTTCCATGCCACCCTGAACACTGTCCTAGCACTCTTTGGGTATTCCTAGAGAAAGGGGGCTTACTACTAACAAAGAAGCATATTTGTCGCCATATACCTTAATTGTTGGCAGTTCTTATAACTCCAAGTGGGATGCCAGTTTGTCCTTTAATGATATGTGGAAAGGTCTAATCTTACTTCTTCAAAACGACTCTTCAGATTCTCCAAGACCACCAGGTCCCCCCTCTGAGTCAGGTTAAGCTCAGCATTCTTTTTTGCAGACCCCATCAGAAACTGTTTCTAGACCCGCCTGCCCACCATAGACCTGACCCGTCTCCTCTGCACACACCCTGTTGGCGGGCAGGCATTTCTTTGTGGTGCTGGTGGGGCAGAGGGCTGTTGAGTCTGGTCAGAGGGAGGGTGGTGAGCCATTACCTACACTACCTGACACCACGTCCTATGAGTACTGCTCAGAGAGACAGCATTTTTACTTATTTTGTTAAGAATGTCTTGGACATGTGTAAAACCACATATGAATATATGGATGTGAATATATTTTGCAAATGAGCACAGAGATGAGGGGGTGTATAGAATTAGGGTTGAATAGAAAGGGTGCATGTGTGTGATCAGCTTTTGGAAGATGTGAAATATTTGCATTAATATATTGTTCAAAGACATGGAAATAAGTGAAACACTCCTCTTCTAATTTTTTTATCATGGGAAAATAGATGAAAAATTTCCCATGTTAACATTCACATTATTGTGCAACCATCACCAACATTCATCTCCAGAACTCTTTTATCTTATAAAACCTGAAACTCTACACCCATTAAACACCAATTTTCTATTTCTCCTCCCCTTACTCTTGATAACAACCATTTTCCTTTCAATCTCTATAAATTTGCCTACTTCAGGTACCTCATATTAGTGGAACTGTATAGTATTTGTCTTTTCCTGATGGCTTATTTTACTTAGCATAATATCCTCATCAGTGCTGTAGCATGTGTCAGAATGTCTTTTTTTCTTAGGGCTGGATAATATCCCATGATATGGGTATAATGCATTTGGCTTATCCATTCATCTACCCATAGACATCTAGGTTGCTTCTACCTTCTGACTATTGTGAATAAAGCTGATACAGACATGGGTGTAGCAAATACCTGTCCAAGGTCCTGCTTTCAGTTGTGTGAATATACCCAGAAGTGGAATTGCTGGATCATATAGTGAATCTATGCTTACATTTTTGATGAACCACTGTCTCCATAATGGCTATATAATTTTATGTCCTAACTAGCAATGCACAAGAGTTTCAATTTCTCCACAACCTCACTAACACTTGTTAGTTTCCATTTTTTGGTACTATTCATCCTATGGATGTGAGGTGGTATCTTATGATTTTTGGTTTATATTTCCCTAAATATTAGTGATGTTGGGGGAAAGTGGTTCATACCTGTAATCCCAGAACTTTGGGAGGCTGAGGCAGGAGGATTGCTTGAGCTCCAGAGTTCAAGACCAGCCTGGGCAATATAGTGAGACCTTGTCTCTACAAAAAATTTAAAAACTAGCCAGGTGTGGTGGTGCATGCCTGCAGTCCTAGCCACTTGAGAGACTGAGATGGAAGAATTGCCTGAGCCTAGAAGGTTGAAGCTGTGGTGAGCCATGATCACACCACTGCACTCCAGCCTGGGAAACAGAATGAGACCCTGACTCAGAAAAAAAATAATGATATTGAATATCTTTTAATGTGCTTGTTGGTCATTTGTATATCTTCTTTGGAGAAATGTCTACTCAAGTCCTTTGCCCATTTTTTAATTGGGTTATTTGTTATTTCTTTGAGTACACTACTTTTAGAAATGTGTTTGAAGATACTTTTTATAACCTTGTTTAAATTACATTGTGTTTTATTTGGTGAACATAAAAGATTCAGAATAAAAAAATTCTTGTGTCTTTAACAATGTGTTTTCTTTTTTAAAAGGGGAGCATTATTTAGCAGGAGGACCAGAATATATAAAAAAGAAGAAAATTCTAAAATAAAAGAAATGCCCTTTTTCCAGTGATGTGCCACTGATGGAGAACTAACATGCCAGGTCTGGAGTCCCAGCAAACAGGCCTAGGTGGAGCAGCTGGGCTCACAGGATTGGAAGTCACACAAAGCACAAGGTGTCCAGTTAATCTGAATTTCAGATAAACAACAGTTTTTTACTGCATGGGATGTACTTACACTAGAATGCTATTTACTATTTACCTGAAATTCAGGTTTAACTGAGTGTCCTCTAGTTTCATTTTCCAAATCGTGCACTGCTACATAGTATGACACAGGACAGGCATTCAGTGAGTCCATGCCAGTGTCCCCAGAAGAAGCAGGAAAAGATAGGGCTGGGAGCCAGGCCTGGAAGGCCCAGACAGAAGGATGTAAGATATCCCGTAAGAATAGAGTGAAGAAAGTCACCTACTCAGCTCTATTCTAAGGAGCACAGTGCTGCTTTTGGAAACTGTAGAAGTTCTTTAAAGTAGAACATATGATTCTAGATGCAGCTTAGGGGGGTCTCCTGTGGGGTGACATGCCTCTATAGCCAAAAGGGTCCTTCCCAGCCAACAGTGTGGTTTGGGGTGGAGGACTGCTAATCAGGGTGCTCCATTCTGACATGGGAAGCACATGGTAGCACCTGCCCATCCCAATACCCCATGCTTCTCACTGCCCTAAGGCATTAGGGAAATGGGTAAGCCCGTCTGGCCCACCCAAGGTCCTGGCTTTATATTTTCTGAGCTGGTGGGGATGGGCCTCCTTAGTTACATGGGCAGATGTGCTGCCAGGTGCAGCCTTGAATCAATTGGGCTGTAATGTGACTTTACAGTCACATTAATTGCAGAATTATATGATCAAGTTAAGTGACCCATCACTACTCTTCCTACACCTGATAGCTCTTTACACTTGACAGGCTAGAGAGAGGCTGCCCAGGGTGTCTCCAACAGGATAGAGGACCAGACATCATGGCAGAGGGACCAGGACTGCTGGGGCTGAAGAATGGTAATGTCCCAGACTGGATTGGGTACGGTGGCAGGAGGAAGGGGCTGAATGTGCCCCATATTTGAACTCCCTTGAGTATTTCTTCTGGGGTCTGTTATAGGCACAGGTTTATTTTTGAAAACCAGAGACCCAGATGCTTGAGACAATGCTTCACAGATGCATGTGCAGTGGTGGTGGGGAGTGCCATGTTCATGGAAATTTTGTACTGTCTTTTTTTTTTTTTGAGTTGGAGTCTCACTCGGTCATCCAGACTGGAGTGCAGTGGCCGCTCCCGGCCACCGCAGCCTCGACCTGCTGGGCTCTGGCGATCCTTCCACCTCAGCTTTCCAAACTTTGTACTGTCTTGCACACACATTGTGAGTGCAAGATAACACAGAGCATAGCATGTAGTGCCACCAACTCTGGCTTGTGCTGTCATATCAGCAGGTTGTTTATCAACTACAGTCACAGGTGCTTTTAGGATTTACGGCCACATTGTAGTTTACGTTTCTGTCCCTTGAAATGCAAGCCACCAAATCTCACATCATGAATCCAGGTGAGAGTTAAGCTCCATGAGATACATGCTTTGATGGGAGCACTGATGCATCTGTAAGGAATTTTACCTGTATCTGCCTTTGGGCAGTTCCAGTACCTAATGATACTCCAGGTCTTGGGGATCCCAAGCAGCCTATCTTTTGTCTAGAAGAATAGTACTAATTACGTATTTATCGTTGTCCTGATACCCTGTGGGTACAAATTGCCTTAGATGCTTCAATCATGATGCAGAAACAAGTCATAAGTCCCCTATGGCCCAGAACATGTAGCCCCGACTTGTGGGCAGTCCTGAGCCAAGTCAGATCCCCTCCCTGTGTAGTGGCTTTCGGTGGTGGGGGGCTTCAGCTGTTGGCTGTCCAAGGCTTCCATGAATTTTATATTGGAGCCAGAGCTGTATATACATGCTGTGCAGAGCCACAGCACTGGTTGGTCCTTGTGTTATGACCTGGCCTCCTTACTTTGAGTGTTCTTAACAGGAATCCTCAGAAGACATGAAACCTGGAGCTCTTCCCCGAGAGCCAGAGTACTATGGGCTGTGAAGTTCAGGGAAGATCCTGGAGGTGACTTGAGAGGAAGAAGGAGATCAGGTCTGCAGGGGGTGGGGGGCAGTGAGGCCAGGGCTGAAGGTGGATGAGAACATGAGACCCTGGGGCTGGGCAGTGAATACTAGCGGGTGTGGATGTGAGATGACTCGGGGATGCTGGTGGGGGCCAGCACCCCAAAGTTCCATGCTAGCCAAGGAGTACTATGTGGGAAAGGCCATGTGTTTTGGACAGGAACACAGTTTGGAAGACGGGTCTCTTCTGCTTGGGTTGTTTGGAGCTTCTGCAGCCTCCACTTCCAGGAGAATTGGGTTATGAACTGGCTCTGCAGGATCCCGCAGTAGGAGGATGACTGTACATTTTGGAGAGAAACCTGGATTCAAATTCCAGCCCCAGCATTTCCTGATCTGAAGCTCTGTGCAAGTCTCCCAAGGTCTCAGTGTCCTCATCTATAAAGTGGGACTAGTGACACCATCGTCACAGGGGTGTGGTGAGGGTCAGATGGGATAAATATGCGGGGCTCTGATCTCAGAGTGCCACACACCAGGCAGTAGTGAGTGTTGCTGGCCTGGTCACCCCCTCCTTGTCCCTCCCCTCCTGTGCCACCCCCACCCCACCTCCACATTTCTTCTGATGCATCTGTTCTCCCCAGCCTCCCAAATAAAGGTCAGATTTCACAATGCATACACGTATCTGTATCTAGTTTTCTTTCTTTCCTGATGAAATCCTTCAAGGTTATCTTCAACTGACGGCCCCAATATTGCACTTGCTGGGGGAAAATATCTCCATAGCAACCAGTTCCCTGGCTCTGTCCTTCCTTCTTCCCCCAGGTTGGGACCTGGGGCCCTAGAAGGGACAGTCTCCCTGCCCAGTGACACCCACAAGAACTGCAGGATTGTCCCACTCAGGCGGCCAGACAAAGAAACTTAAATAACTTGGATTTCTCTGCCAAATGTCACCAGACAGGATGGTACTATGCTTTCTCTGTGACCCAGGGAGACTAAAGGAGGGAGGAGGGGCTGAACCCATTTGGTGCAGGCAGGGGAAGCCATGTGTTGTGTGTAGCGAGCTGTAGCAGCAAGAGGCGGGCTGGGGTTCCGGGTGAAGCACTGTACCTTTTCTAAGGAAATGGGAGGATGCCACAGGGGAAAGGGGCTAGCCATCAAGAGAGGCAGCTCTCTATTCCTGGCCAAATTTAAGCCAGTTTTAAATAATGCAATTGGCTTTGGAGGCCCCAGTGTCTCCAGGAGGAATTAATAATGGATGAGCCATTCTCCTGCACCCTCCTCCCTTCCAGGGCACTGCGGAGAGAGCTGCCCTGCTGGAGCCTGCTTAGTCCTGTCCTGGTCTTATGCAGGGCTGGGGGAGGGATGGAGGGCACCCATGCAGGAAGCAGGACTGGGCTGGCCTGGGAATGGTATGCCTAGCATGCCTGGGGATGGCATGCTTTTCTGCTTATTGTGCCTTGAGGCTTGGCTGCTGCCTGCAAGAAGCCCTTCCTGGGCCTTTCCTGCCATCCACCCACCAAGTGACAGCCCGGTCACAAGGGCCATCTGTACCTCTTCCCTCCCCTACATCCATGGATCATCAAATCCTACAGATCTTCTCCGTGACCTCAGGTTACCCTCTTTTTCCTTTCACCATGAATTCTGCCTGTATTGAGGCCCTCACTGCATCACCAGGACCAATTCCACAGCCTCCAGGGTCTCCCCTCTCCAGTGCAGCCTCCTACACTTGCAGGGACATGACCTTGCTGAGAACCAGATCTGACCCTGCAACTACCTTGCTCCAGGCCCCTTTGTGGCCTCTATCACTCTAGGGACCAAGTTCACCCTCTTCAGCTCGACTGTGAGGTCCTGCTCCCTACAACCTCCTCTGTGACAGGTGCTGCCTGTTCCAGTCCCCCAAGTGCTGTAGGACCCCTCCTGGCCTCTGTGTTGAGTCCTGCTGACCACTGCAAGCACTGCTTGAGTGTCCCCTCCAGGCTGCCTAGTGACTGGCTGCTCTGCTTCCATACTCCTTTTGCAGACATCTTGACGACTCTGTGGGAATTGTCTGTTTGCATGGCTGGCATTCCTGCTGACCTGCAGCCCTTCAAAGAGGGACTGTGACCCCTCATTGCTTTCTTAGGGTTCAGGGCAGTGCCTGACACTGAAGAGGCTTCACAGAGTCTGTTGCATAAAGGAACTGTGGATGAATGAACTCATGGGTGGAGGAAGGAAACGATGAGGGAGGGTAGAATGGAGGGAGGAAAAGAAAGGAGGGAAGAGAAGGCTGAGGGGAGGTGGAAGGTAGGGAGGAAGGGATTAAGAAAGCAGGCAGGCCCTTCTCCACTTTTTTGGAGCAAGCGATACCTGGATTTGTGCACGCTGGGTGACTCACTGGCATGTGGAGTGGGGGCAGTGCCCAGCCTTGGGTACAGGGTGGATTTAGCAGGTTAACCCCAGGCTCTCCCAGGGGAGGCCCAGGCTAATAAAGTAAACCTACCCACCCCTCAACTCTTCCCAACCGCTTCCCAAGAAGCTGGGTATAAAAGGAAACCCAGACCACCCTATGCCTTTTTCGGGGTGTCTTCACTGCAAGGTCAAAAGGCAGAAAGTCAGGGGCACCTGCTTGCTCCTCTGTGGTCAGTGCGAGAGGGACCCTTTCCCAAGCAGCCTGGGCTGCACCTGAGGCTAAATGCATTAGCTGAGGAGCAGAATGGGAGATGATGCCCTCAGGGACTGGGAGGGACACCAATGCCTCCTCCTATGACCTGGAAGGAGAGGGGTTTGGGCCACAGTGAGGATGCGTCTCACTGAGGTTATTGCAGGATACATCTGGCAGCCCAGGGACGATGTGCTGGCTCTGTCTGTGGTGAAGTGCCTTCTGCACGGCAGGGATGTGAGGGGCCGGTGCTGACCAGGCCAGAGGGGAAAAGTGGCCAGCACCAAGAGGCCGTGGAGCACTGCATCCCCCCATCCTCAGAATAGGCCAGCAGAGAGGCTGTGGAAGTGTAGAAGGCCAACCAACAGATGGGGGAGGTCAGGAGAAGCCCTCCCCAAAGCCATGGTATGACCCGGCAGAGTGGGCACCAGCTCTGGCCTAGAAGGGTGGGTACCCCTGTTTCCCAGGGGGGGGCTGGGTGTGCCTGCCATGTTCTTTTCCTGGGCTATGTATCACAGATCTGGCTGCTGAGCACTGCCTCAGGATGTTAGATCTGATGCAGAGCTCTGGGTCTCAGGCTGCAGAGGGTGCAGATGGGGGGGTGTGTGCCCAGGGGCCAACACTATATGGTGGTTGTGCCAAGCCAGCCCCATGTACCCTGCCTCCTTCCTCTTCCAACACAGTGGGGGATCTGGGCTTGTGTCCTCTCAGTATTCCTCAGATGGCAACAGAGAGGCCTGGGGACTATGGTGAGCCAAAGCCCTGCTCTGACTTTCTGATGGGGGTATTCGAGCACATCTCACTCTTAGGAAGGACACCATGTCGCTTCTGGTACCAGCACCATGGCAGGTGGGGGCAAGAACTGGGTCTTTCCCTACAGAAGCTCACAGGGTGGTTGAAAAGATGAACATGCACACATATGCTTTAAGCATGCAGGTGAAGGCAAAAGAGGAATGGACATCCCAGATGCCCAAGGTTGGAAAGCACTGAAAGCCAGATCATAGGACTGGAGATAACACTGCAGCGACCATGTGTGTGTGTGAGTGTGTGTTTGCATGCACATATGCATAAGTATGTGAACACATGTTCATTTGTACTCGTGTGTGCATGCCTGTGTATTCATGCATACGTGTATGAGTATCTGTGTGCACATATGTATGTACACAAGTGCATGTGTGTATGTGCATGCATTTGTACTCATGTGAATGTGTGCTTGTGTGTGCATGTATGTGCATGTGTACATGTGCATGCATTTGTACTCATGTGAATGTGTGCTTGTGTGTGCATGTATGTATGTGTGTATGCACATGTGTGAAGGCTTTGGGCACTTACCAAACAGGGAAAAGAGGGGAAGACTTGAGCCCATGCAGGGAAATAAATTGGAAAGGAATCACCAAGCTGAGGCAGGACTCAAAGAGCAGCACCGTCATCAAAAGGGAGAGTGTGACAAATCCTTAGGCAGCAGGGATGAGAACAGTTCTGTGGTGAGGCTGAGTGGGAAAGAACTCTCCTAGGAGGGGAGGGGATCCTGAGTCTTCGTCATGCTCTCTTTGGGTTGGAACTGACAGTTTTTGGTGGGGCCCAGAGCCCCAAGTTGAGCAATGATCACAAAAATCTGTCTCAGGTCTGAGATACTTCAAGACACTAGGAAGAAGCAAATAAAAAACTTACCTCTTGTGGGATTTCCATCAATAAGAAAGCCCTTGCTGATTACCAGCTCACAGTAACAACGTGAAACATATTAAATGTGTTCTCTTATGAACTAGACTCAGCAACTCAAAAGACAGGGGCACTGAACTACTAAGCACTGAGGGCGATACCACAATATGGAAGAGTCTATGATGATTATTAAAGAGCTAGAAGACACAACAACTCTAAAGGGGAATAGGGCATTATGATACAAGAATAGGAAGTTTTGAAAAAGTGAACATCTAAAAATTAACATGGGTAATACTCAAAATCTTAAAAGGCAAGTTAAACAGGGGATTACATGCAGTGAAGAAGACAATGAGTGAAGTGGAAGATGGGTTAGAGAATGTCACCCAGGGCACAGCACCAGGAGATGGGACACGAGAAATGCCACAGAGCAGTCGGAGGATGAGGAGAGACTCAGAGAGCCTCAGAACCAGCCAATGGGAGCCTATGCAGCAGATGGGAGGCGACTCTCAATGAGACCATGGCTGAGAATCAGCAGAACCCTTGAAAGACACGGGGTTCAAACTGAGGAAAAATATAAGTACAGAAATCTAAGAAATGTTACATTATAGGATGAGTCATGCAGCAGATAATATTTTTGAGCCCCTCCTAGATGCCGAGCATTTGTGTACTGATCTTATGTAATCTATGAATGTGGAGCACAGGAGAGTGAGATCTGATGACTTGCCGATGGCCTGTGGTGGGTGAGCATTAGGCTGAGCTCGAGGCCAGGGTTGTCTGGCCCCTGTTAGCTCTGCTCACTCTGCCTGCCCTCCCAGATAGGCCTGGAGGACACAGCCAGGCTGCAGAGGGGTGAGGTTGTACTGTGCTCCCCAGGGATATCTCCTTTGGTCTCTCCTTGTTTCTAGCAGATGCCTTGATCTAAGTTGGAGACTGGCCCATGTCCCAAGGCCTGACAGACCCCAAGCTTTGAGAATTTCCTCCCTCACATGGTGTGGGTCTCTGCCTGCTTTTGTTGGTTAGGACTTCTTCAAAGGCTTTGAGGCTCTGATCCTAGGCCTTGCTCCCTGTGGGCAGACCTTACTGGCAACATCTGCTTGTACTCTGAGCACTGAGAAGAGAAGGCCTTGGCACGTAAGTCTGCCAGATAAAATACAGGCCTCCAAGTGAAGCATGCATTTCAGATAACAACATGCTTTATAAAATTATAAGGATGTTTTTAACACTGCAGAATTGGGCTAGTACCTGATCAGCTCTCAGCATCAGAGGGTATGGGCTGGGTCCTCACTAGGACGAGGTAGAGGGATGCAGGCTGCTGAGGAGTCCTGTCAGAACAGGGCCTGAGTACTCCCTCCCACTCACCCAGACTCTGCTCCTGACTCCTGACTCAGTGCTCCTCCTATTGCCTTCAAAACTGTTCCTGTTCTTACCTCTCACACTCACAGCATGAAAAGGCATGGTGTTGGCCTGAGTTCCAGGCCTGGAGCTCCATGACCCCAAGCCTGCCCTTCTCTGAGTAGTTCTTCTTCATCTGTAGAAGCAGATGTTTGCATGACAGCTGCCTTGAAGTCTATACAGTTCATGCTTCCTCACAGGGAGGCAGGCAAAGCTCAGGGGGAGGCTTGTGCTGCAAAATTTCCTTGTGGAGAGAAAATAAATTCCATCCATCAATCACTGTGAAGGCTCTATGAAGAGTGGTTTTGGCTCCCACATGGGGTAGCTGCCCATTTCTCAGTAAGAGGAAGAGGGACCCTTGCCAGAGTGAGATAAGGAGACGCTTTTCTAAATGGCCTCAGTCATTCATTTCCTGTGTGGCCAGGACAGAAAAACATCCAACATGGGGCAGTCAGTGCACCCTCCACACAGCCTTGTTCCTCTCAGACACAGACAGACGTGGTGGGGAAAGGAGAAGGAGGAGAAAGCAGCAGACCAAGAGGGGGTGGAGCCCAAGGAGGAGCCAGGAACTGGCCCAACACCCTGGACAGAGACAGCACGTGGGCATGATTTGTTTTATTGTCCCTAGGAGCATTCATTCAGACTCAAGTGCCAGCTGCTGTGTTGGACATTGTTATGTACACCAGCTCATTCCATCCTCACAAAAGCCCTATAAGGGATAAACTATTATTAGAGGGACAATATTATTTATTGTCCCAACTGAGACTCTTTGAAGTGAAGTATGAGTGACTAATAATTATGATAGTCCCCGGAGAGCTGAGTCAGGAACTCGCCCATGGGAAAACAGGTGCTCAGAGGTGTCAGTTAGTTTTGCCTGAGGTTCAGAGGCAAAGCCAGAACTTCAGTGCTAAGGTTTTGGGTGTCGGGTCCTGTGATCCCAGCCAACAGGCTGTATGGAGAAGCGCCTTCCTCTACCCCACTGGGAAAGTGCATGTGTTGGGCAGGGACCTCCCAAAGGGCAGTCCCCAGAGATTGGGGCCATTCCTACCTCATTCCCTCCATGCTGCGGATTGCTGGGATTGGGTGTGCTTCAGTCAGGAGAGCTCCTAGCCAGCTCACATGGTCCAGGCCCTCTGGGTCAGATGTTCAGCTCATTGGTGCTGGGCAATGCTCGCTCACACATTCTTGAGGTGCAAATTGTTTGCTAATGTCTTTCTTTTCCTAGGATGTGACATAGTTTTTATCCTGGAGTGTGGCTTCCTGAGCAAAAGAGATAGGTTCCCTATTGCTGGGCTCCCCCTTCCCCACACACCACCACCATGTCCATATGTGTTTAGGTACACATATTTAGGTGTATACACATACCTAAACACATATGAACATGGTGGATATGTTATTTTGCTCATTCTTTCATTCAACATCTATTTATTGAAAACCTGCTGTGCTGTAGACACTGATATAGGTTCTGGGAATATGGTTGTTGAAATAAAAAAAACTTAGGCCAGATGCGGTGGCTCACTCCTATAATCCCAGCACTTTGGAAGACTGAGATGAGAGGATTTCCCTAGCCCATGAGCTCAAGACCAGCCTGGGCAACTTGATGAGACCTCACCTCTACAATAAATAAAAAAAAATTAGCCAGGTGTGGTGACGCGTGCATGTAATTCCAGCTACTTGGAAAGCTGAGGTGGAAGGATCACCTGAGGCTAGAAGATCGAGGTTGTGGTGGCTGTGAGCATGCCACTGCACTCCAGCCTGGGTGACAGAGTGAGACTCCGACTCAAAACAAAAAAAGAAATTACTTTATAAAGCCCAGAAAATAAATCTGACATTTTATTGGTGGACACAGACAATAAGATAGTAACTGAAAATATGTTTTAAAATATCAGGCAGTTTTAGGTGCTACAAAGGCAAATAAATCAGCGTTAAAGGCTACAGTGACAGGCTGTGGGTGTGGGTGGAGGGACCCATCTCCTGAGGCACAAGGGCAATCTCCATGATGAAGCTATCTGGCAGCACCTGAATGTTCTGAGGGAGGCATCTGCAGATATCTGGGGGTGACAGGACAGAAAGTGCTGCGACTATGCTGGACCTACTCAAGGATTGACAAGGAGCCCAGTGTGAGAGTTGGAGAGAGGTCAGCAGAGGATGTGGGGGCCTTGGGAGCCATAAGGCCTGCTTGGATTCTATTCTGAATGTGACAGAAGCTACTGGAGAGTTTCAAAGCCCTGAGCTAATGAGATCTGTTTTACTTAAAAAACCCAACTTGACAGAGTAGCAAGGGGAAGGCCTAGGAGGGAGGTAGGGGACTCGTTAGGAGGCTATCAAAGGGTTCAGGAGCAAGACCACGGCACCTTGACTCAATACACAGTGGCAGCCTGCAGTGTGAGGAGGTGGAAAGGGTCTTACTGGGGATATCTTAATGAGGAGGCAGCAGTGATTTCCTGATGAACTGAATGCGAATGTGAGTAGAAGACAAGAGTCAAGGGTGCACCTGGGATTCTGGGCATACTGGTGAAAGCTAGTGCTGTTCGTGAAAAGGCAGGTTTGGGGCGGGAATCCAGAGAGCCATTTGAAACATGATGTGGTATCCAACAGGGGACAATTCTAATGTCATGCTGGTGGAGCCTGGGAGACACTGGCTCAGGGTTTTGAAGAGACAGGCTGGAGAGTGGTTGGCCAAGGTGCCAGCCTGGCACAGGTAGGCAGCATGGAACCTGAGGATGCTCACGGGAATTCAAAAGTGGAAAGAAGATCAAGGATTTGACTCCGGACTCTACCCTTTGAGCAGTGGCTGACCATACAATGATGCCTGAGAAATGGTATCCATAAGAGCTGTAGGGTGTCTCCTGGGAGTGGGGAGAAGCGTCTACCTGGATCCCTGTAGTAATGGTGGAAGCCAATCTGAAGAGTCGCGGCCCTCTCCGTTCTCAAGTATCAGGAATCAGATACCAAGCATCCTTTTCCTGCATCCTCCCCTGTGAGTCAGGGCAGCAAGACTTCCCTCCCCTGCCTTCCAGTGGTATAATCCACATTTGCCACCTCCACTTTTGAGTCACCTACTCTTAGCTCCTTGCAATCTGGGAGTGACAGGAAGGGGCTAAGTGCCTGGGGCCCGGATACTGGGACAACCGGTCCCTCTCTCTGTCCCTGCTCCCTGAAAAGGCCTTGGCTAGCAACAGCCAGGTGAGACCCTAGTCTGTGAGCTCAGGTGCCAGCCTCCTCCTCCAGGATGGCCCTGGACCCATTCTTCCAGCCCTGCCTATCCAATAGGGGCCTCCCTAAAACAAACCCACATTGTTAGGATAATTTGCAGGGAAGCACGCAT
This sequence comes from Tarsius wallacei, assembly GCA_963574415.1. Lineage (NCBI taxonomy): Eukaryota > Metazoa > Chordata > Mammalia > Primates > Tarsiidae > Tarsius > Tarsius wallacei. Next base: position 65,567 of record CAUYQG010074082.1, read on the forward strand.
GGGATCAGCCTTTGCAGGTGACCCTGAGGAGGGATTTAGTCAACACAGTGCTGGGCACATAGTAAATGTTCAATAAATATTAGCTGATATTGTTAGTTGTTATTATTAGGGACATGGTAAGTACTTGATATTTTGGAGTTTTACAAATTTTGACTTTATCTTCACAAATACCTTCCGAGGTTATATCACAGTATTGTTCCATTTCTGTAAACAAGGAAGCTAAGGTTTAGAGAGGGTGTATGAGTGTTGTAGGTCTCACAGAGTTGTTATGAGGAGTGTGCATGGCTGCAATGTGTGCTCTGCAAGAGAAGTGAGGAGTGGAGCGCCTCGGCAGCTCCACTGAGGAGAGCCTGGCATCTCTGTCTTCCCTTCCAGGGGCTTCTCTTCTTGGAAATTGGGGAAGAGCGTACCCGGAGCCACATGCACAGTGAGTTAGTGAGTTCTGCCTTGCAGCAAGCCGCAGTCAATGCAGCTGGATGCAGTGAGATGGAGTTTGTATAGGAATCTATTATGGTCCCAACATACATTAATTATAACCCTTCTGCTGGGGGGAACATTCATGTATAGTTAACATTTGCTGGAGGAGGGGAGCGAGTGAGGAAGGGTAAAGGAACTGCCATTTATAAGAGAGGCCGAGTAATGGGAGGCTAAAATAATTCTCTCTGTTGGGGCTCAGGTTGGCAGGGATCAGAGCAATCAGCCTCATGTTGACTCTAGTAATGGCACCTCAGACTCAACCCCTTCAACGTGAGGTATGTCATAAATATTGCTAGTCTAAGCTTCAAAATGGCCTTGTGAGGTGTTGGTACAGTTTGGATGTTTGTCCCCTCCAAGTCTTGTGTGCAAATTTGATCCTCAGTACTAGAGGTGGGGCCTGGTGGGAGAGCTTAGGGCGTGGGGGTGGATTCCTCATGAATGGCTTAGTGCCCTTCTTGTAGTAATGAGTGAGTTCTGGCTCTGTTAGTGCCCTCAGATCTTTGGCGATCTGATTGGTAAAAAGATCCTGGCACTTCCTCCTCTCTCTTGCTTCCTTCCTCTTACCATGTGACACTGGTTCCCCTTGCCCTTACTCCATGAGTGGAAGCTTCCTGAGGCCCTTGCCAGAAGCAGATGCCAGCACCATGCTTCTCTACAGCCTGCAGACACATGAGCCAAATAAGTCTGTTTTCTTTATAAATTAATCAGTCTTGAGTATTTTTTTAAAGCAACACAAAACGTACTAAGACAGGTAGCATTAGCCCAACTTACAGATGAAGAAACTGAGGTTGAAGGACTTAAGGTAGTACAACCAGTAAGGGCTGTTTGTCTCCAAGGCTAAAGCATGGCTGCCTTTCTTCTCGTCTCTCAGCCTCCTGGGCTACAGCCATACTTGTTCTTTTCTGCTGTGTAACTATGATCAAGTCACTGAGTCACCTCCAAGCCCCACTCCTATGCAAAGGCGGACTAGTAACCAGATCTGCCTACTCAAGTGGAGCTGGAGGGATTTGAAGTAGGCATGCATGCTGTGCTCATTTCTTCATCCATCTCGTGCCAATTGCATAAAACAGGAAGCCTGCCCAGGAGGAGTCCTCAGAGGTGGTGCTGATGGGCTGTGCCCACTTAGGAAGAAGCGCTGACAGTTCAGCTGAGTAAGTCAGAACCAACTGCCCACCTTGACTGAGAAAGCTCCTCGGGTGAGCACCATCTGGGCCTGGAGTGCTGCTCAGGGAGCTCCCCTAGGCTGGGTACCTGGGGCTGGGTAATAACACCCTGGGCGTCGGCACTTCCCCGGTGTTCTCTCTGTGCCAGGCCCTGAATTAAGTGTTCTAGGAGCATGGACTCCTCTAATTCTCATGAGTTTCATATGGGGTGGATGACAAAATCATTCCTGTTTTGTAGATGAAGAATATGAGCCCAGAGATGTTGAGTGATTTGCCTCAGTCACACAGCAGACGTGATGTAGCCGGGATCCAAGTGCAGGCAGTTCCAGCCTGAGGACTTACCACGCCTGTCAAACTCTGACACAGCTACCCCATGGAGTACTTGTCTTGGCTCTTGGTCAGACACAGCAGTGTTGTCACATTGTATCCCCGCCTCATCCTCCTCTTCTCTGGAAGAAATGTGTCCTTTTTCTGAACTTTCCTCTTACTGCGTGGAGGACTCACATGAGTGTAGTGGAAGGACATGGCTTTAGGAACCAGATAAATACACGTGCTCCACACTGCAGCCATTTCCCTTGCCTACAGCACGTCTTCATCTGTGAAGTGGGGACAATCACGCCAACCCAGCATTGCTGGGCCTGTCACACAAGAGGCAGGCAATAGACAGCTGGTCATGATCTGCAGAGGCAGGATCCATGTAGGGATGTGAGTGCAACCTGGGTCAATGAGTGAAGGCTGCATCCAGGTGACAAGAAGTTGGTTTGCACAGGTGTGTGCATATATGTGCTTGTGTGCATGTGTGTGCACACATATGAGTGTGTGCAGGAGGCAGTGCTGCAAAGAGGCTGGTTTGGAAGCAGGCCTGGAGACCAGGAGAGTGAAGAGGTATAAGGTACAAAAAAGACATGATAGATTTGAAGCCCAGAGGAATGGGATGAGAGAGGAGCCCGAGACTGGTTTCAAGGGGCCTGGATGCTAAAAGTCCTCTCTCAGCCTTGGTACTTATGCTGTCTGCTGTGAGCCCAGGCCAGCAAGCTGCACCCACCTTTGGTATCAGTAGGGGAGATTGCTTTCATCACATGAGGTTCAGCTGCTGGACTGTTTACCCTCCATCCCTCCTCTTTCTCGCCTCCCTCACCCAGGGTTGCCTGCCACACCCACTTCACAATCGGCCAATTGGTCTGCAGACAAAGCAAGCCTGGGCGTTGCATCAACCACACACAGGGGCTTTGTGCCTGGTAGCTAAGCATACCTGGAGAGCACCGCCTGTATTTGCTCTGGAAAACTACAGCTCTGTCAAGTTCTCAGGGGCTGATCACTGTGCTCAGAAATTGGAAGTTTGACCTACTTCCTTCAGAGCATGTTCCTGCCTGTTTCTGTCTTCCTGGCTCCTGGACCTTGTTTCAACTGCCCATGGGCAAGTGCCTGCTGCCTACCTGCTACCTTTCTCTCCACCCCCTTCCTCTTCCTTTTTAGACACACAAGCGCTCAGGCCTAGGGGATTGTTTGATGGTTCCCAAACAAACTGCACAAATTTCCATGACTGCCCCGATTCTGTCAGTCAGCCAGTGTTAAGTAGAGACTCAAAGAACAAGATGTAGTGTCCGACCTTGAGTAGAGCAAAGTATGATGGAAAATGTCAGTGAAGGTGGACTGGAGAATGGAGAGCAGTGGTGCTTAGCTACTGGTCACCACCCCACCCCAGGGACTTTGCATGGGCAGGGCCTCCCACAACCTGCCCTTGGGCTCTCTGTCTTCCCCTTCCCCCACCTGCTGACATCCTTGGCATACTTTGGGTTTTAGATAGGCTTTCCCTCTCCCATCCCATCTAAGTTAGGAGCCCTTCCTACCTCCCAGGCCCTCTGTACTTGACTTCCCTGTTCTCCTGAGGACTGCCATTGAGTTTACTTTGTGCTTGCTTGTTCAGAGGCTATCTTCCCATTGGACTTTGAGTTTCCTGAGGACAAGACCCACCTCTGCTTTGTTCTCCACTTGGTAGTCAGGGCCTATGTGGGGTCAGCACCTGGTGGACATTAGCTACGTGTTTAATGAATGAATTAATGAATGAATAAGAGTGTGGGCCACTGGTCCACCTTTTCCTGTGGGAAAACAGGAAGGCAAACTCTCTCTGGGAATCCTGAGTTGCGAAAGTTCTGCCAAATACTGAACTTCCTTCCAAAGAGGGAAAGGAGGGTCCAAGTAACTGTATAGTGGAGAAATCCAACAAACACTACCTCAGCCAGGCAGCCTGGGCCAACATCAGCAGTGAGGAATCATGTTGACATTATGTACCGTGATGTGATAGGATGGGAATAACATTTCACTTCTGAGGTCTTCCTCCCAAAGACCCATAGCTCTGGTTCAAGCACAACAAAAATGTTGGATAAACTCCAGTTGAAGGTCGTTTTACAAAATACCTCAATCATACTCTGCAAAACTGTCAAAGGAATCAAGGAAAGTCTGGGAATCAAGGAAAGTCTGGGAGATAGGATGATAAAAAGCAATGTGGTATCCTGGATGAGATCCTGGGACAGAAAAAGAATATTAGGGAGAAATTAAGTTAATATGATTATACTAGACTTTAGTTAATATTAATGCATTTATATTGGATCATGAGTTGTGACCAAGAGACCACACTGATGTAAGATGCTAACAATGTGAAAATGGCTGTGGAGTCTGTGGAAACTCTGGAGTATCTTCTCACGTTTTTGTCTATCTAAAACTATTCTGAAATAAAATGTTTATTAAAGGTCTTTCAGTTTCTGTTTTGACATGTGTGGAGCTTCAGAGTTATGACTGTATCCTAACAAGAAAACAGTTGAATGAACTGAAAATCAACAACTCTTCTTAAATTCATTAATTAATAGCAGGCTTTAGACACAAGCTTCTGCCCCCCAAACTGGAGAGACAGGCTCTTATTGCAGCAGAAACCTAGGAGGAGAATCACAGAAACCCGTACTAGAGTGGGAAAACCTAACCTGCATTTGGCAAATTGTAGAAGGCTCAGTGTGGACAAGTTTGTGAGTGAGAAACTCCAGAAGGAGCCCCAGTCGTGGGGGCACCCACACAAGTGTGAGTTTCACTTCCAGGAGCCCTGCAAGATTCTTATAGTAAAGGTGGGAGAAAAATTTCCTCATGTTTCTGGCTGGGGGAGGCAAAAGTAGACATTTTGATTAAAATTTTTTTTTTTAATTTTAAAGATGTGAGGTACAATTCAGAGTTAGGTATACAAATGTTCATTATACAGGTACCCTTGTTGATGAGGTGTGTCCCCCACCTCCTGGCAGTTTCCCACTACTGCCAATTCCACCCCACCCTGGCAGTTTCCACTACTACCAATCCCTTTCTTATAATATTATGATAAAACATGCCCAGAGCAACTCTTCTTAACAAAGCTGACCCCAAGGAAAACTATTTCACCAACATCTAACTGACTGGGATTTTACCAGAGCCTGGGAAGAGAAATATTCAATGCTAGGCTTCTCTAGTCATCCTGTCTCACTTACGGGGAAAAATAAAGAATAATTGAGAAGCACTGGTGAAGGTCATAGCACAGGGACACAGGCTCATTAAAAGACTGAGACCTAATCATTAATTGGGCTCCTGCAGAATAACAGGGGTTACAGCTAAAATAATCACAAGATTCAGACTCTTTTAAACAAGAAGTTTCTTGGGAAAATTAAAGAAAATAGGGGATATAAAAACAAGGATCTAGAAAAAGTCGTAACCTCTGACATCCTCAGTTATAACAAAGAGTAAGCACAGACAAAAAATAACTTGAAGAGACAGAGCAAGCATCAGATCCAGACTCAGATATAGCAGAGATGATGGAACTATCAGACCAGAAATTTAAAAAATTTATGATTAATATGCTAAGCATTCCAATAGAAAAAATGGACAACGTGCCAAGACAGATGTATAATGTAAGCAGAAAGATGGAAAAATCTAAGGAAGAATAAACAAAGAAATGTTAGAAATCAAAAACCCTGTCACAGAAATGAAGAATGCTTCTGAAGTGTTCATCAATAAACTGGACACGGTTGAGGAAATAATTAGTGAACTTGAAGATACGTCAATACAAACTTCTAAAACTGAAAAGCAAAGAGACAAAAAGAATAAAAAAGACAGAGCGGAATATTCAGGGGCAGTGGGACACTTCCAAAAGGTGTGACAAACACATTATGGGAATACTAGAAGGAAAAGAAATAGAGCAAGGAACAGAAGAAATATTTAAAGCAATCATGACTGAGAATTTCCTCAAATTAAAGAAAGGGACCAAACCACAGATCCAAGGAGCTCAGAGAACAGCAAGTTACATATATATGTAAATTTACATATATATACATATGTAAATCCTAGGTATATTATTTTCAAACTACAGAATACCGAGGACAAAGAAAAAGGAATCTTGATAGAAGCCAGAGGAGAAAAACATCTACTTGTAGAAGAACAAGGATAAGAGTTACATTATACTTCTTTTCAGCAACTAGGCAGGCAAGAAGAGAATGGAGTAAAATATTTAAAGCATTCAAATAAAAAAAAACAACCTGTCTAGAATTCTGTATCCAGAAAAATTATTTTTCAAAAATGAATGAAAAATATTTTCTCAAGCAAACAAAAATTGAGAAAATTTCTTATCAATAGACTGCCTTGCAAAAAAAAGTTAAATAAAAGTTTTCAGAAAGAAGAAAAATGACACAGGTCAGAGAATTGGATCCACATAAATAAAGAAGAATATTAGAGAAGGGATAAATGAAGGTAGCATACAAAAAATTCATTTCTATTCATAATTGATGTAGCACAGAACAGTTTGTTCAAAATAAAAATAGTCAGAACATATTTGATGATTATAGCTTATGGATAAATGAAGTGAATGACAGCAATGTTATAAGGGATGGGAGGAAGGGAAGTAATTGGGAATACTCTGTTATAAACATTTGTACTGTTTATGAAATGGTATATCGCTATTGGAGAGAAGGTTAGAATTAGCTATAAGTGTACATTGCAAGTCAACAAAGTATTAAAAAAGCATTAAGCTATAACAAGTAAAAACAGAAGTACAATTGATATGCCAAAAGAAGAGAAAAAATAGAAATGAACAAAATGTTCAAATAAAACAAGAGAGGGCAGAAAAAGAGTGGAAAACAGCAATAAAAATGAGTGAAGAACAGGGGCATTAAATGAAAAAGAGATTTATTTTTTTTGCTTTGCAGAAGCTTTTCAATTTGATGAGGTCCCCTTTGTCTATGTTATTGCTTATAGCATGGGCATGTGGGATTTTGATTAGAAATTGGTTGCCAGTTCCAATTTCCATCAAAGTGTCTCCTGCATTTTCTAAGGTTCTTATAGTTTGAGATTTTACGTTTAGGTCTTTGATCCATTTAGAGTTGATCTTTGTGTATGGTGATAGGTAGGGGTCTTGTTTTAATCTTCTGCAGGTGGTCAGCCAGTTTTCCCAGCACCATTTACTGAATAAGTTCTCCTTTCCCCAGTGGTTGTTAGTGGAGGCTTTGTTGAAGATGAGTTGATTGAGAAATTTAGATTTTACTTCCAGAATCTCTATCCTGTTCCATTGGCCTTTATGCCTATTCTTATACCAATACCAGGCTGTTTTGTTTATTGTAGTCTTATAGTAAAGTTTAAAGTCTGGAAGTGTGATACCTCCTGCTTTGTTTCTTTTGTTGATAATTGTTTTGGCTATTTGTGGTCCTTTATGTTTCCATATGAATTTCTGTATTGTCATTTCCAGATCAGAGAAGAATGATGCAGGTAATTTAATGGATATTGCATTAAATCTTTAGATTGCTTTGGGTAGGATGGACATCTTAACAGTGCTGATTCTTCCAATTCGTGAGCATGGAATATTTTTCCATTTGTTTGTGTCATCTTTGATTTCTTTGAGCTGTGTTTGTAGTTTTTGAGCAGGGAGACAGCTCACAGAATGGAAAAAAATATTTGCCAACTGTATATCTAACAAAAGCCTAACATCAAGAATCTACAAGGAACTCAAACATGTCAAAAAGCAAAGAAACCAACAACCCTATTAAAAAGTGAGCAAAAGTTATGAATAGATACTTCTCAAAAGAAGACATATGAGCAGCCAACAGATACATGAAAAAATGCTCAGCCTCATTAATCATCAAAGAAATGCAAATTAAAACCACAATGAGATACCATTTAACTCCAGTCAGGATGGCCATCATCAGTAACTCAAAAAACAACAGATGTTGGAGAGGATGTGGGGAAAAGGGAACACTTCTACACTGTTGGTGGGAGTGTAAACTAGTACAATCTCTGATGGAAAACAATGTGGTGATTCCTAAAAGATCTAAAAATCAACCTTCCATAGGACCCAGCAATCCCCCTTCTGGGAATATACCCAGAGGAACTCATCACTCTGAAAAACATACCTGCATATGCATGTTTATTGCAGCATTATTCACAGTAGCAAAAACAAGGAACCAACCGTGCTGCCCATTGAAAGTAGACTGGATTTTTAAAAATGTGGTACATATACACAATGGAATATTACACATCCATTAAGAAGGACAAAATTATGAACTTTGTAGCAATTTGGATGAATTTAGAATCTATCATACTCAGTGATCTATCACAGAAAGAAGAACTGAGTACCACATATTCTTACTCTTAAGCGGACCATGAACAATTATCATGATACTATAAGAAAGGAATTGGCAGTAGTGGGAAACTGCCAGGGGATGCGGGGGGGCACACTTCATCAATAAGGTACCTAATCTCAAACCAGGTGAAGTGGGGACCAAAGTGAGGTCCAAACTTTACCTGTACAATGACCTTTTGTATACCTAATCCTGAATTGTACCCATTTTAAAAATAAAAATTGAAAAAATAGAAAAGAGTAACACATGTGGTAGATACTAATACAAATATATCAATGATCATTTTAAACATCAATTATCTAAATACACTAATTAAAAGAGTGGATAAAAAGCAAGACTCAATTCTATGTTGTCTACAGGAAACCTGCTTTAAATATAAAGATACAGGTAAACTAAAAATAAAGGGATGGAGAAATAGATACCAAGCTGACACTAATTGAAAGAAAGCTGGACTAGCTATATTAATTTCAGAAAAAGTAGACTTCAGAGCAAGGAAAATTATCAAGGATAAAGAGGGGCATTATATAATGATAAAGGAGTCAGTTCTTCAAGAAGACACAGCAGCCCTTAATGCTTATGTACCTAACAACAAAGTGTCAAAATATGTGCAGTAAAAATTGATAGAACTGCAAGGAGAAATAGTTAATTCCACTCATATTGTTGGAGATTTCAACACTTCTCTATCAGTAATCGACAGATCCAGGAGGCAGAAGATAATCAAGGACATAGCTGAACTGAACAGCGCCATCAATCAACCAGATGTGATTGATATTTGTAGAATACTTTAACCAACAAAAGCAAAATACACATTCTTCTTAGAACCACGTGGAACATTCACCAAATGGAAAACATTGTGAGACATAAAACATATCTTTAAAAATTTAAAATAATGGAAATAATACAAAATATAATATAAGACATTCATTAAATTAAAATAGAAATCAATAACAGAAAGATAGCCAGAAAATCCATACATATTTAATCAACACACTTCTAAATAATGCATGAGTCAAAGACGTCTCAAGAGAAATTAAAAAATATTTCAAAATAAATAAAAATTAAAATACAACTTATCAAAATTTGTGGGATACAGTTAAGTAAAAGCTTACAGGGATACTTTAAGCAATTACTGCATATATTAGAAAAGAAAAAAGTTTAAAATCAATAATAAAATTTTCTACCTTGGAAACAACAATAAGAAGAGAAAATTAAATTTAAAGTAAGTAGAAGAAAATAAATAATAAAAAAGTAGAGCACAAATCAATTAAATTGAAAACAGGATATCCGTAGAGAAAACCAGCAAGACCAAAAGATGGTTTTGGAAAAGCTCAATAAAATTGATAAACCATTAACCAGGTTAACTAAGAAAAAAAGAGAAGACACAAATTTATATGATTAGAAATAAAAGAGAGGCCATCTCTACTGATATCATGAACATTAAAATGAATTTAAAAAGTTATAAGAGTAACTCTTCACTCACAAATTTTATAATCTAGGTGAAATAGACCAATTCCTTGAAAGACAATTTTCCAAAATCACAAAAGAAGAAATAGATAATTGAATAGGCCTGTATCTATTAAATACACTGAATTAATAATTAATAACCTTTCCAAATGGAATGTATAAGGCCCAGATGGTTTTACTGATGAATTCTATGAAACATTTAATAAAAAAATTATCCCAATTCTTTACACTCTCTTTCAGAAAATAGAAGCAGAGTGAGTACTTCATACTCATCATATCAGGCTAACATTATGCTAATATCGAAACCAAATAGGTATTACAATAAAAGAATCTCACAGCCTGATCTCTCTCATAAACGTACACGCAAAACTTCTCAACAAAATATTAGTAAGTCAAGTCCAGCTATGTATAGAAATACAGATATACCAGGACCATTTATCACAGGTGTACAAATATGGTTCTACAGTTGAAAATCAATTAATGTAATTCATTCCATCAACAGGTTAAAGAAGAAAAAGCATATGATTATACCAAAGATGCAGAAAAAGCAGTTGATAAAATCTAATACCTTTTTATAATAAAAACTCTCAACAAACAAGGAATATAGGGGGAGATTTCTTAACTTGATAAAGAACATCTACAATAAACTACATTTAACATCATACTTGATGGTAAAAAACTAGATGCTTTCATGCTAAGATCAAGAACAAAGCAAGAATGTCTGCTCTTACCACTGAATTTCAACATTGTACACTGAGTTTTAGCTAATGAAATAAGACAAGAAAAGAAAATAAAAGGCATATAGATTGGGAAGGAAGGAATAAAACTGTCTTTGTTCACAGATGACATGATTGTCTATGTAGAGAATCCCAAAGAATCAACAGTAGCAACAGACTCTTGGAACGAATGAGTGATTATAACAGGTTTGCAGAATACAAAGTTATGCTTTTTTATGTAAGAGTAATGAACAATTGGGATTTGAAGTTAAAACTCAGTGCTATTTATATTAGCACCACAAAATGAATACTTAGGTAAAAAACTAACAAAATTTGTGTAATATCTATATGAGGAAAACTGCAAAAATCTCATGAAATCATTTTTAAAAAGATGTAAATAAGTAGATATTCCATTATGCTTTCTAGCATAATCCATATAAGAACAAATGGAAAGATTGGACATGATTAAAATTAAAAACTTCTCCTCTGTGAAAGACACTGCTAAGATATTAAAAACATGAGTCACAGATTGGGAAACGATCTTTGCAAAACACATTAGATAAAGGACAGGTGTCTAAAAACAACTCTTACAACTCAACAAGAAAGCAAACAACCCAATTAAAAAATGAGCAAAAGATCAGGAGACCTCTCCAAACAAGATATGCAAATGGAAAATAAGCATATGAAAAGATGCTCAACACGTCATTGGAGGATTGGAAACTGAAAGAATAAGATACCACTACCATTATTAGAATGGTAAAATCCAAAACACTGGAAACATCAAATGCTGAGGAGGATGTAGCGCAATAGGAACTCTCATTTATGGTAAGAATGCAAGCTGGTACAGCCACTTTGGAAGACAGTTTGGCCGTTTCTTATAAAACTGAATATATTCTTGCCATAAGATCTAGCAATCATGCTCCTTGGTATTTTCCCAAACAAGTTGAAAACTTATGTCTGAAAAAACAACAACAACAACAACAAAAAAAACACCAAACCAAAACGAAACAAAAAAACCTGTGCATGAATGTTTATAGAAGTTGTATTTATAATTGACAAAACTTGGAAGCAGCTAAGTTGTCCTTCAGTAGGCAAATGCATAAGCAAACTATGGTGCATTCAGACAATGTAATGGTTAAAAAATGAATTATCAAATCGTGAAAAGACATAGAGGAAACTTAAATGCATATTGCTAAGTGAAAAAAAAGCCAGTCTGAAAAGGCTACCTACTGTATGATTCCAACCAGATGACATTCTAGAAAGGAAAACTGGAGACTGTTGATTGGCTGCCAGGGTCTTGGGGGAAGGAAGAAGGGATGCATAGGCAGAACACAGATGATTTTTAGGGCAGTGAAACTATTCTGTGGGATACTGTAATGATGGGTGCTTGTCATTATATACTTTTCAAAACCCATAGGATATATAACACCAAGAGTGACCCTTAATGTAAAGTGTAGACTTTTGATTACTAACAAATAATGTATCAATATTGACTCATCAATTGCAACAAATATACCACATTTAGGTAAGATGTTAGAAATAGGAAAGACTTGTGGGGAGAGGGTATGGAAATATATGGAATTGTTTGCATTTTTATTTAATCTTTCTATAAGCCTAAAACTGCTTAAAAGTCTATTAATCAAACACAGATAAATGGAACAAAAATATTCATTGAAAAAAGCAAACAAACAGCAAAACCTCCCCATGTGCAAACAGCAAAACCTCCCCAGCTGCCAGGGCACAGACTCCCCCCCACTCCCTGGAGTGAGCCCTTCTCCAGTCCAGGGGACAAGTGACAAGGAGAAGGATTTCCATGGACTCAGCTAATGGCTCCAGTGATGGATGCTCAGGGCTCATGCTCCACTTGAATGCACTGAAAATCCTGCACCTTGCTCAAAGGCTGAAGTGTGGTACTTCTGAATCTGACACTGATTTGGGGTTGTGGGTGCTCAGTGAGGCAAATTGGGTGGCCATCCTGGGGAGGGGAGTTCTTTTTGGATCCGGGGACTGAGATTCACGATGTCTAGTCAGAGTGGGACTGGGTCTCTAGGATGGAGGTTTCTTCTTTGGAAAATAAACTGAAGAAATAAAAAGTGAATCTTTGCCTAATGCACCCATTCTGGGTCCACTTTGAAGTTTCTCCTTTAAGTGCTTCACGGACTGGATAAACCCTCCACAGCCACTTTTACTGCAGTCCAAGAAAAGATGCAGGCCCTATGCCAACTGTCCATTTTCAAACTGTTTTCTTCTTCTCCCTTAACTCCGACTTAACAGCTTACTTATCTTTTTGCTTGAATAGTCTTTTTTTTTCCTGTTTAACCTAGAATACCCTGTGTCTTTTTCACTGACTACTTTGTTTGGAGCTGTACACTAGACCTGGCCTGAAGCTCCCATCCTCAGGCACTTTTCCTACAGCTGGACCCCACAATACCCAACATCAGGTGCAATGCCCTGTTTCCTCTCCTCCCACACCACAGGGACTCATCCACTTCAGTTCTCGAACTCTCTCACTACACTGTCCAGGGACAGGGAGGAGTAACCCAGCTCTAGCAAAGCCCAGCACACAAGAGCTTGATTCTGGGGCTGACACAACAGAGATTTTAACAAGTCTTAAGTTATTGTGAGGGTGGGAGTTTGGATCAGTGCATTCATCATTTTTTTCAACATCTTTAGGTCTGAAAAGAGGCTGTACCACAGAGACTGAAACTTGGGAGGAATGAATGTATAAGATTTTTTAAAAGTTCTTTTGCATGAAAAATTTAGAGACCAAGTGAGGTTATCAAATATATGGAATAGTTTGTATACGGGAGGGTTAGGGAATTGACTCCTAATATGGTCCTTTCCAACCCTGTTACCAGCACCTCCCATCATGAGCCACAGAAAATGTTAACTAATGAGGCTTCTGAGCTCATCTCACCTTACCCTTTTCTTCCATAGATTAAGAACTACAGCCCAGAGAATTGAGGGGACCCTCCTCAAGGTGGTACAAGGCAGATGGAGGGGACTCTCCTCCAGGTGGCACAGGACAGGAGGAGGGAACCCTCCTCAAGGTGGCACAGGGCAGATGGAGGGGACCCTCCTCAAGGTGGCACAGGGCAATGGAGGGGACCTTCCTCAAGGTGACACAGGCAGGTGGAGAGGACCCTCCTCATGGTTGTACAGGGTAGATGGAGGGGACCCTCCTCAAGGTGGCGCAAGGCAGGTGGAGGGGACCCTCTTCAAGGTGGCACAGGGCAGTGGAGGGACCTTCCTCAAGGTGGCACAGAGCAAGTGGAGGGAACCTTCCTCAAGGTGGCACAGGCAGGTGGAGAGAACCCTTTTCAAGGTTGCAAAGGGCAGGTGGAGACAGCAGTACTGAACCTAGGTCTTCTGACTCTCACTCAGTTGTCCTCAACATACGCCCTGCTTCTCAAAGCACCACTGCCTCTGTGGGTGGAGGAGAAAGTACAGAGTTTAGTCCTGGAAAGGTAGAGCTGCAGGCCAGGATGCAGCATTGTTCACAGTCTTCAAGCTCAGCCCGTATTATTTTATGAAGAAGGATGTGCTGATGACCTCAATTGACACAAGGAACTAACCCCGTGGGAATAGAGGCAGGAACAGTGGCATTAGGACACAAACTCTGGTAACAGAACTTTGGGATTTACTGCCCTTAGAAATAGCTGACCTTGTTGAGGTCATGAGCAAGGTTAAATACATACTACTAATTGCATGAAGCTGGGATGGACTAGCTATTGTTGTATAATTTATAAGAGATGCTCTACAAACCAGAGCTACAAATATGGATATAATGAATTCATTTTTCCAACCAAATGTCGACACTGTAAATATGACTAGTAGGGAAGTCAGTGTGTTATCTACTTTTTTCAAGCCTTCTTCTATGAATTGTCTGATAATTCTCTGGGGCTTTGCAAACTCAAAGAGGAGTTAGGTCAGCTTCTACATACAAATCGGGAAGATTGAGGCACAGCCTCTGATGTCCTCATGTCTTACTGCCATGTGGTGTCGCTGTTGAACACTGGCTGTGTGTTGTTCTGAGCCCAAGAAATGTGCCAGAATGTTTCTGTCAGGAGTAGCCAGTGTGATCTGGATACCTGCACCTGATATGATCATTTTCCTGGACTCCATCCTCTGGGATGAGCCTGACTGGGGGCTCCACCTGGCTGTAGTCTACAACTTTGTGCATAGAGTCTCAGGTTACCAGCTGACTCCAGGAAGTAAAGGGCAGAGCTAGTTCTGGTATCTTCTGCCTCATGAGTCCAGAGCCATAACCCCCTTCGTCTCAGAGATCCATTTTCCTAGGGATTGGGAAGGTTTTGTTTTAAGCTCTCAAAAACAAAAAATAATGCCCAGGCATGAAGCCTAAAGACAAACACAATCAGTCTAGCATAGGACCCAGGCGTTGGCATGGAGAGATTCTCTTGTGATTTTAGTGAATATCTAAGGTTGTGAATTCTCACTCTAAAAGAATAGGGAAAAAGTGGGGCACTACTCAATTTATTACATATCCCTACATTTTACTCCTTGTGCCTGTCAGAATGGCTTATGAATGGGATACATTTCCAGGCAAATTCTCTTGCTCCGTGCTAGGCTGATGGGGCTTGGATGTCCAGATAGCCAACAGGGAGACATAGGCCTTTGGTGAGGCCCAACAAATCATTAATTATATTGGAGCTATCTCCTTAGGTGCCTGGATGGTTAAGAAGAATCATCTTGTTTACAGAGTGTTTGCCTGATTTTTAAAATAGGATACACATTATTTTCTATTACCATTATTAAGTGAATGCAGATATATTTTTTCCACTAAGTATGCATGGGAATGGACAGCTATGAATCCTATCAGAGGCTGGTAGAGAAGTCCCAGAATCTGTCTCCTGATCCTGCTCTCCACCTCAGTGAGCAGGGACATGGTGAACCCAGGAAAGCTGTTGTAGAAGGGAGTGCAGGGGAGAAGGGAAAGAGAAAAGACTGCCAGAGTGATGGGGCGTGAGGAAAGAAGAGGAGGGGAGAGGAAGAAATGGCAAGGGGTGGGAGAAACCAAGGGAGAGGTAGGAAAACTGGAGGAGGAAATCTGCCTTTGTTCTAGCACCTTGCAATACTGCCAATATTTGATACTCTGTATGGCCCTTGGAGGTGGAAGGGATAAATGAGATTTTTCCTGTCATTTCCATGAAAAAATTGGAATTGTGGAAGGATATGGAATCATTTTACATGAAGCATGTGTCAAGGAAATGAGGGAGGGACATTTGGCTATCTATGGCATTTGAAGGGACCTTGTGTAGGCAAAGGTGAGGTTTAATATTAATCATCCTCCTCCTCTATGCCAGGCACACTACACACATAAACATCCTTAGTCCTTCCAATGATGGCTTTGAGACAGATTCTTATTCCCATTGTACAGATGCGGATGGATGAGTGCCCAAGAACACATGACTGCTGGGAAGGGCCAACCCAGGAGTGAGGGCTGTTCAGCAGGAAAAAACAGGGTCAGTGAAGGGGACCCTCCTCAAGGTGGCACAGGGCAAGGGTTCAGCAGGAGAGAATTTCCCTTGCTCCTGTTCTTTCCATGTGACCTCCTATGAGTGGACCAGAACTCATTGCTCCAAGCTATGGGAGATCCATTTCAGGTTAATTCAATGAAAGAAGTCCTTGCCCTCAGGGCTGCTCATGGATAGAAGGGCATGCATTGAGAAGTGGGTTCTTGGACTCAAACATAGGCTGAATGAGCACTTTCCTGGAATGTGGGGTAAGATGTTCAGACTTCAGATGTGTGGGTAGATCAGATGACTTCCCTTCCCATGCTGGGAGCCTTTGCCCTGGAGAACAGTCATGGCATGCATTTCTCCAGGTTTGTGTTGGGTGTCTGAGCTGGGCCTGGAGGACAGGTCTCCTGATGTCTGGTGAGGGCACTTTCTGCTTCATGTGGATGCTTTCATGAAGGTA
Source organism: Tarsius wallacei (assembly GCA_963574415.1). NCBI lineage: Eukaryota > Metazoa > Chordata > Mammalia > Primates > Tarsiidae > Tarsius > Tarsius wallacei. The sequence goes on from CAUYQG010074082.1 coordinate 81,965, forward strand.
AAGAAGAAAAGCAAGTGGTGAGAGATTACATGGAGGAGAACACAGAAGTAGAGCAAAAGTGCCAAAGAAAAAGAAACATGAGGGTGATGCTTGGCACGTAGGCAGAGCTGTCCACACAAGCAGGGGCAGGGTTTTTGCCTTCCCTGATAGTGAGATTCTTGGAATGTTCTTTTATTAAAGTTAACGTTGTTATTTTTTGTTGACTAGGGCATTCTACCTCCAGGAATGTTAACATTTCCTTGGATGTTAAATTCTTCTTGCTCTATCAAAACGTCCCAGTTAAAATGTAGATACCAACAAAGGCCTAACATCTAGGACCTACAAGAAACTCAAATGTGCCAAAAAGAAAAAAAAAACAAACAGCCCCATTACAAAGTAGGCAAAAGATATGAATAGACACTTCTCAAAAGAAGAGCAGCCAACAGATACATGAAAAAATGCTCAGCCTCACTAGTCATCAAAGAAATGCAAATTAAAACTATACTGAGATACTACCTAACTCCAGTCTGGATGACTGTCATCAATAACTCAAAAGACAACAGATGCTGGAGAGGATGTGACAAAAAGGGAACACTTCTATACTGTTGGTGGGAGTGTAAATTAGTACAGTCTCTGTGGAAAACCGTGTGGTGATTCCTAAAAGATCTAGGAATTGACCTTCCATATGACCCCACAAACCCCCTAACTGGGAATGTACCTGGAAGAACACAAATCACTCTATAAACAAGATACCTACACATGTAGGTTTATCGCAGCATTGTTCACAGTAGCAAGAACATGGAACTAACTGTGCTGCCCATTAAAAGAGGACTGAATAAAAAACATGTGGTGCATATACATGATGGAAAATTACACAGCCATAAAGAAGAACAAAATCATGAATTTCACAGCAACCTGAATGGACTTAGAATCTATAATACTGAGTGATCTTTCAAAGAAAGAAAGAACTAAGTATCACATGTTCTCACTCATAAGGGAACCTTGAACAACTATCGTAATACTATAAGAAAAGAATTGAAAGTAGTGGGAAACTGCCAGGAGGGTGGTGGGGAAGTGAGATAAGCAGTAGTGGGAATCTGCCTGGGGAAGTAGGGGCATACCTTATCAATAAGGGTACCTGCATAATGAACATTTGTATACCTAACCCTGAATTGGACCCACATCTTTAAAATAAAAAAAAATTGAAAGGTAAAAAAAAAATATAGATACCTTTGGGAGAAATAATACATAGGGTATAATGTGGAGGGATGGTATTACCAGTCTCATTCCCTGAAAGACAGCAAAGTGGTCTGAAAATGGAATCCAGACTAGAGGTGAGAGGCAAGGAGGTAATAGGCAGTGCAACAGGGCAGGGAGAAGGGTTCCAAGGAGGCACGTTGCTGATTTCTTGTGAAGACCAAGGAGGAATATTTTTGCTGTTCTTACCCTGGTTAAAGTGTGTCCTCCTGTCAGCATGAGGCCTGAAGCTGAGATGAGACTTTGGGAGAAGTCATCAGAACAACTCCGAGGAACTGAGCTCAGAAGGAGAGGCTGAAGACAATCAAGATGGTTTATCCCTGTGAAAAGAAGTCTTTCATTAGATATCTAAAGGGTTGTTCTTGAGAGAGAGTGGTGACGAGATTCCATTTAAAACCTTGAATCAAGGACTTACGTCAGACGTAATGAAGAACTCCCTTCTCCCGAAGGATGTGATCACTGGAGTGGCAACTACAAAAGACCCAGCTTCTTCTGGGACATGGTGAACACAGGGAGAACTCCCTGCTCTGCCAGAGGACTGGGCACAGACCTGCTGTGGGAGAGAGTGGCCAAGATGACTCCAGGCCCAGGGGCCTGTGGTTTGTTACCCTTGCTGGCTTGTCAGATTCTGACTGCTGATGCTCCTGTGGTAGCATCTTGTTCCCCAAGAATAGGGGCCATGTTCTTTGGGGGTTGTGTCAGGTCAATGGCAAGCTGTCTGTGACTGAAGCAGAGAACATCAGCTCTGCAATAAGACCAGGCCAGGTTTAAACTCCATCACAGTCGCTTGGCTCTGTGACTCTGAGCAAGTTACAAGCCTCCCTGTCAAATGGCAGAACCATAGCCCCTTCCTCATAGGGCTGTTGGATAGCCACATGGCTGAGGATAGAATGAAGTGCGGCCTAGAATGTCACCACAGCTGGGTCTGGGCAGCATCACTTCCTGAGACTTGGACACCCCACGGTGTCCCTGGTGTACTCCTCCTTGCGCTGGCTCCTCCAGTCCCCCAAGACTGGTGTTGCAGATGAGATGGGGACAGGCCTAGGCTCCTCTCTCACTCTCTCCCTCCCATTGGCCATGTGTCTGCCCTACTCCAGGGCTTTCCCTCCCTTCTGCCGTAGTTGACACTTTGCTAGTGGCTTTGGTCAGAATCCTACTTCTGCTCCAGAGCCCACCCTGGTGTCAGGCCTATGCCCTCCTTCTCCCTAAGTGACAGGACAGGCATCCTTCAGATCAGTCTGGCCAAACAGGGATGCAGTAACACGCTGGTCTGGGAGGAAGAAGGTTTGAATAGCCCGCTATTCTCCCCTTCTCACACCCCTAGACTCCAGCCTTCCACCAGGAAGCTCTAGGTCTTCCCTTCTGTCTCCTAAAGAAAAGGGAGATGGGCAAGGCAAACAACACCACAATAACACCTCTCCCAGCTTCACTTGCTTTGCCAAATACAGGGGCATATAAAAATAAAGATAAATAAATAAAAGACCAACCTTCCGGCCAATCGCAGTTTAGCTACCCTGCAATTAAACAAATCCACAAACCCGCAACACATATTTACATCTCATTAGCAGAAGCCAAATGCAACAACGGCATTAAAATTAAGAAATTAGGCACAATTATCCTGTCACAGCAGTTGGGGGAAGTTGTCAAGGGCTGGTTTATTCATTAGTTTGCACAGAAGTTCAGCAGCTCCCTAATTGTGTGCTGCTATTTTTTACCCCCTCCTCCTCTTGCTTAAAAAAAAAAAACTCGTTTGAGGTTTCATTTCTCCGCAGTGCAGCAGTCTGTGAGAGTTGGCAAGGCCGGGCCCAGGGGAGGGAGAAAGAGCTTGTCTCCTCATGGGCTTCTGCATCCTCAGACCCTGGTCAGGCCCTGAGAGGTGGTGTTTGCTGACAGAAAAGACCCAGGAAGCTGTGGGGTGGTGGTGCACCTACTGACCCTCTGGATGCCAGGGGAGGGCTGCCGGCTGCCCAGCACACTCTGACCGCTGGTCACTTTCACTGTGATCATGGGGCTGGGGGCCCCTGGGCCTGCTGTGTCTTGGGAACATGGTCCTTCTGCCCTTGGGCAGGCAGTTTTCCCTGCCACAGCTCTCAGGCAGTCTCTGCTGGCCCAGAGTGGGCATTTCAGGAAGTTTGTGATGGATGAATGAGAGTCCTCTTGACAATTACTGTGGGTGGCAGAATTCACAGGGCGCTAGGCTGTGCACAGGCAAGTGGTCTTGGACTCCAAGGGTAGGTGTAGGCCACTGGCCAGACCCAAAGACAGGCTTGTCTTGAAGTGCTCTCTCTTCTGGAAGTCCTGCCCAGTTCCCTCAGTTTGAACCCCTCTCCCTCCTTCTGGGGCCTCTATGTGCCTCTCCCTGGCATGTCAGCACTGTCCACCATGAGCTTTGCTGGGCCTCTGGCCACTGGGCCTGGAGGAGCTAGCTGTTGGCTAGAGCAGAGCTGTGTCCTGACGGCCTTGCTGCCTCCCAGGCTGGTGATGGCACCCACCACTCTCTGTGCCCTGCTGTTTGTCTGGCTCCTCTGTTGGCAGCAGCCTGTTGGAATGTGCAATAGCTGGTCAGGAAGGAACTGGGGACATGGCTGCAGTTTTCCTTTCCTGACAGTCCTGACACAGTCCTCAGGATGCACTTTGCACCTGGCTGGCCTCTCCAGCTGTGTTCCAGATTGTAGGGCAGCACAAAGAGCCCTGGGTATAGAGTCAGGACTAGACAGGACCTGAGTTCTAGTCTTGTAGTGACTGGCAGTTAAGTCACACAGAGCCTCAGCTTTCTTAGCTGTCAAATGGCGCAAGTAATATATGTTCCTCTCCCCTCAGGGATGACTTGTGAGGTGCTCCTCAAATGTATGGGACATACAGTATTGTTGTCTAGGCTCTTGGTCCCCTCTGGGAAGTGTGGGGTGCTCTCCAAGGCAGGTCCTTCAGCTCAGAGATCAGCAGTAGTCCGACAGATACTGGTGCTCTCTAGGTGGTTTGCCTCTCTCTGTTTAAGTGGGGAAGTTTGACAGGCTTCTAAATTACTGAGTTATGGATGTTTTTTAGAGACTCCAGACAAAGGATTTTGCAAATATTTTACTTTATTTAATATTTGTGTTAAATTAGTACTTGCAAACACACATTTTAAACTCAACTGGAAATGAATTCTATTAGAGTATTAATCACAAAACATCAAATTTAACATTTGTTTAGCGACTGTTATAGGAACTGCAAGGATGCCTGCCCCATCTAACTGCTGTGCTCCCCACTAGATGAGTGTTGCCATTTGAATGACTAATGATGAAGGGGTTCTCACCACCAGCATTTTCTCTTTGTTGTGTTTTCATTTCTTATGTTCCCCATATTACCCTACATGTCATCCATTCATTTATTCATTCACCTGTCTAATATTTACTAAGCAGTTATTATCCTGATATCATGGTCAAGGCTAGGGCTGACGAGGGACCAAACAATCTCTGATCTGAAGACCTCATGGGCCAGATGACGCTTAGTCTAGAAGTTGCAGCTGGGGGAGCTCAGAGATCAGATCTCAAGCCCTTCTGGGGTGGCGGTAGAGAGAAGACAGCCTGAGCTGGGACCTGCTCACTCTCCAACTCCCCCCTGCCCCGGGGGACTTGCAGGCCACACAGTGGTGCCCCAGTTTTCATTATGGCCATCTTGTCTCTGGGCTTGAGTAACTGCTGCCCCCACTGTTCTGGAAAAAGGGGATGGGGACTGGGGTCTACAGGAATTCCTGGAGTTTGATATAATAGGAGACAAAAGCATAGGAACGAAGTTGACCCTATTCTGTGGATTAAAAAGCACAACAGTGCACCACAAAATTTCTCTTTCTAATCCCTTTCACTGTGGCTGCACTGCCGCAGTGCACAGGGCCCCATATCTAGGATAAAGTGACAAACTATTGATATATTCCAGAGACTACTCTACTTAATTTACATATAACAACTCTTCACTCTTTTATCTACCCAAAACTCTAAGAGAAAGGTACTATTATTGCAGTATCCACTGTAGAAAAGGCAAAAGAAAGACCCAGAGAGGCTAATTAACTTGTCCAAAGTCACACAGATGAAAGACTGCAGCTTCAGGCCTCACATACAGGCAGACTTATCCAGGGTGCACCCTCACGCTTGTAGCTCCCTGCCTCAGATGACTATGCACAGAGTTGCAGTTAGAGTTGACTTGCTCACAGTCACACAATCCACAGGGGAGAAAAGACTGTTTCAGCCTTTCAGAAACCAGAGCCTCTCTGTCTCTCTCCATCTGAGTTTTGCCCTTAGGGAGACTCAAGGCAGGAACTAGAGTGTCTAACTCTTCCATTGCCTGAGGCCACTACTCAGTCCCTGTCTCACTGGAGGACTCCATGGCTTGCTGCAGGCAGCCCTGGGTGGTCTGACACCTGCTGCTCTGTGTCCTTGGGTTAGCTGGAGGTGGAGTTGGGCACTGTTTCCCAGCCCAACTACAGTGGCAGGTTTGGAGCTGTCCCATCTTTGGCACTGGGCCTTGGGATAGAGGGCTATCCTGCTGAATGCCAGTGCTGTTTTACTGGAGTTCCTGGGGATGTGGGAGAGGAGGGAAGAAATGAGAAATCATAGGCTTCCAAGAGCCTTCTCTAGCTCCCTGGTAGCCAGCAAGCCCACATTCCCAATCTACTTCATCTCAGTTCCTGCCCTGACAAGGAAGAACAGACTCTGCATGGACAGAGCAGGAAGGTATGGGAGAGTGACTTAAGACTGAAACTCAGCTGGCTCAGGGTGTAAGTTTGGAGAACCCTCTGGGGAGGTCCTGGGCTGCGACTTTCCCTTTAGAGAATGGCTGAGGGGGCTGGAGGAAGGTCAGGTGAGGGTGGTTTCTAAGCCTGACATGTGAGTTTTGGCACATTCCTGCCTCATTTCTCCCCACATAATGGGGCATTCCCTCTTCCACATGGGGTCTGGGCATCCAGCCCATTTCTCCAGCAACTCATTAGTTAGATTATTGTGTGACATGTGCTTCTTAAGTTCAGGGACCATGTTTGTTCCTCTCTCTGTCTCCCACCCCACAGTGAGGATTCAATATGTTTCAATATTTGCAAAAAAATTATGTCAAGTGGCATTTAAAAAGAGGAGACTGGAGACTCCTTACATGCTACAAAACATCCTTGCTACCCCATGGTAAACACAGTGAGATTGCTATCATCTTCATAAAGAATGATGGTGCTTTTGCTCTGTGTGAGTACTGTCCATCTCCAGAGCCCCTTCCATGGGGGTAGAGGAACAGTGAGAAGCCACGAGAGCTATTCCATATGATGAGAAACCCTGTATTCAGGGCCACACAGGCCAGGGTTAAAATCTCAGTTACTTCTGGATTTGAGACTTTGGTTATGTTATTCAACTCAGGGCTCATTTTCTTTATCAGTAAAATGGGTATAATTACAGGGCCTGTCTTGTAGAATTGTTATGTGTATAAAATTAGATGAATTGTATAAGGCACTTGATATGATATTTCATATGTATTAAATGCTTACAAGCTGAGAGTAGAAAACGTAAGAAGAGATGTTCAAAGGCAGCAAGTGCAAAGACCTGGAAAAGGCTTCTCAGGAGAGACGACATATGTAAAAGGTTGTGGAGGAAGAGGTGGAGGGATCAGAATGCAGAGAGAAGAAAGAGTATAAACTGAAACTTGGAATATGGCTCTTTTAAGTGTGGGAAATAAGTTCTGTGCAGCTGTGCACAAAGAAGGGAAGCAGGGAGTGTCAGTGCCATGCTGGAGTGGTTGATTTCATCCTGACAACCACGTGGAAACGTCAGGGGTCTGCAGATAAAGTTGTCATGATGAGAGCTGAGATTCTTGAGGCCAGCATGATAGATGGTTGTGTGTTGAAGAGGGGCAGGATAAAGACCAATGTGATAGGACAACACCAACAATGATGATGATGATGATGATGATGATGATGATGACAAAGATGTAATGATGGAAAATGATGATTATGTTGATGATAGGGATGGTTATGAAGATGGTGATGATGATGGTGTTGATGGTAATGACAATAATCGTGATGATGATGCTATTGATAATGATGATGATGGTGGCGATGATCATAATGATGATGGTAATAGTGATGTTGATGATGAAGGCCATGGGGAAGCAGAAGAAAAGACAGAATTAAGTGACTATCAAGTGGAGTCTATAGAAACACGGGCGAGTCTATAGAAACACGGGCCCAGTTAGAATGAAACACATGAAGGACGAGAGCAAGAGGGCAATGAGGGATGACTCTGAGTTTTCTAGTTTGGGCAAATGGAGAAAAAAGAGCACCAAAGGAAAAAGTAAGTTTTGGGAGTAGATGATGAGTCTTATCCTGGAGGTACTGGGTTTAGAACATTCATAAGAAGTCCAAGTGGAGACTTCATACCTCATCCCTACATTTTCCTCCCCTCATTCAGTTGTTCAAAGTGCTATAGGTTGTTAGTAAGAATTATAGGAGGGACAAGTGGGGAAAGGTGATGGTGAGGTTTGTTTGACTTTGACCACCTGGGAGCTAGCCTTGAGCGCCCTATACATGTCCTGGTAGCTGTGCTTTGCTCTCTAGTTTGTTGTCACCAGTTTTTAACCCCTGGGAGTTAAACTGAGAGAGGCGTACATCTTCCTGAGGCTAAATCCCTTCTCTGTGCTAAAGACACTCCAGCCACTGGAACTAAGATTGAGTCATTTTTTTATGAGATATAAAAAATTTCTAATATTTTTCAGCCAATGACAGTGGCCAGAGAAACCTCTTTCTCTTTTCCCATCATCCACTTGGCCTCTACTTTGTGGTCCTACTTGGATCATTTCTGTAGCTCAGCCCAACAGCCCATCTTTTGGAATGAGCCTGGAATAGAGGACTGCCTGCTGAATGTTGATGCTGCTCAGGCATTCTTGGGATGTGGGAGAAGAGTGAAGAAACGAGATCTCACAGGATTCCAATAGCCTTCTCTGGCTCCCCAAGAGCTAACAAGTCTACACTTTTAATCTACTTTATTTCAATTTTTGCTCTGAAATTTGGAACCCAGGTAAATTAACATAGGTAAAGAAGAGGTGAGCATTCCATGTACATCCAGCATGAGAAGTCAAGAATGATCAGCTTAGGAGAGGGTCCAGATGGCATGACCACCTATGTACTCATTGGCTTCTAAGGTATATTTTATGTATATTTATTACTAATAAATATAAGTACAAATATATTTAATGTATATTTTAATGTTTGACAACTATGCAAACTACATAGATTTATTGTTAAACTATTAGAAAATATACATACATAAAAGATAAAAATATTTTATAAGCTAATTTCCCATTACCTTTGGCATTTTGGTATATAGTTTTCTAGAATGTGAGCATTTCCAGAATGTTTTTAAAAGACATACAAAATACAAATGAAGCAAACAGAAAAGTGTACAAATCTTAAGTTTATAGTTTTATACTCTGAACACACTTGGATAATAAGCTCCCAGATCAAGATCCTGAATAGCACCAGGATTCCATTTGCTTTCAATGTTATTACCGATTTGGGTGCATTTATAGCTACTTTATTAATTTCCTATTTGTACAAACAGCTTTATGTTCATTCCCCCCCATTTCTTGAGTTCCTTTGAATTAATCAGATTTTTTTATTATTCCATTTTTAATTGACTTGGTATGTATACTTTCTTTTGCTATCTTTTCATAGTTACTATAGTTATTACAATATACGTCTTTGACTTCTCACTATCTAACACAAATTGTACTTTTACTACTTATCTGATGTTGCTAGAAATTTAGAATCTTTCAGCTATATTTACCATTGCACCTTTTGTTTTATTATTATTGTCCATTTAAATTCTACATGTATTTGAAACTCTACCAGCCATTACAGTTGATATTCATTTTTATTCACCCATATATGTTTACTTTCTGGATATTTTAATTATTCATGCAATTCTCTGTTTTCATCTAGGATATTTTCTTTCAGACTCGTTAATTTTCTTTAGTATTTATTATAGTTAAGATTTTTTAGTAACTAATTTGCTCACATTTTGTTTATCCAAGGCTTATTTAAATTTTTTAATCTTTATTTTTATAAGATTTGCATTTTTGTTTGAATCTTTTGGTTCAATGAAAATAACATTTTATTATCTTTTGTTTTCAACACTTTTTCTTGAGAAGTCAGCTTCTAGTACTCTTTCTTTGAAGATATTGTTTTTAAACCCCTGATTGTTTTAAGATTTTTAAAAATAAGATTTGTTACATGTCTACCAGTAGATTTTTGGGTATTTATTCTGCCAGAGGTTTGCTGATCATCTTAAATCTCCATGGTGTTGTCTTTCCTCAGTTCTCAATTCTTATCTCTTTGAATATGGATCCTGCCATACTTCATCAGGTCTATCACTCTACTATTCTAGCAACACCCATTTTTAGACCTATTGCGCATGTCCTGCATGTTTCTTGATTTCTGGGTGTATTTCCCTTTGACTTCTTTTACATTTCACTAATTCTGTGTTTGGCTAAATCCAATATGATTTTAATAATTGATTAATACTCAGACATTGCATTTTCATATATTTATAGTTTCCAATTATGCATGTCAAGATTTCCATCTTTTCATCTATATTATCAATATTTTCCTTTATTCATAACATCAATGAAAGCTTTAAAAGTTTTTACTGCTCATTCCAATATCTGAACCATTGGTCTGCTTTTTCTCTTAGCAGGCATATTTCTTTTCTTCTTTGTCAGCCTAGTGATTTTTTTTTATTGTGCACTATATATTGTCTGCATAGGAGCTTTAAAGACTCATGTGATATTTTATTCTTCCAGTTAGAGTTTCACTTTCTTCTGCTAGTCAGAAGGTTGAAGGGCTTATCTCATTTCAGTAATGACATAAGCTGAATTTGGACGAGGTTGTAGTTTTATTGAGGCTCAGTTGGCAGAGGATGAGTGCAGAGAAAATTACCTGGGAAGGTCTCAGAAATCTGTGTAGAAACTCTCTTCAGAAATCTGTGTAGGTTCTTTTCCAATGGCTAGGATGCTTATAATTATGATGAGACTATGTGACATAAAAAATGGAACAGTTGCCATGGGTTTGAGAACAGAATGGAGGAGCTAGAGGTTACCAGTGACATTAGCGTTTTAACCTAGCCAGAATGACAATAACACCCTGAGCCCATCTGGTTAAACACTGGGAAGGTCATTTGTTTGGAGTAAGTACTGTTTTTTGAGGATAAGGGCTACTCTAAAGTAACCTTAACAAAGCCTAAAATTAATTAAGTACGTTTAAAATTATTTAGAATTTGGAGGTTGCATTCTGATCATTAAAGGGGCTTAAATTTCCACATCCCCACACCATAATGAAACATAAACCAAGACTGGATTTAAAACTGTAATTGAGTTAGTTAGTAGAACAAATATCCACAGTCTTCAGGAGAATATAATAGAATTTAGAATTTCTACCATGTGTGACCTCAATGTCCAGCATACAATAAAAATATTACTAAAGAAGCAAAGAAACAGGAAGACCTGATTCATTGTCCAAAAAAAAAAAAAAAAAAAAAACGATGAGTAAAAACCTACTTTGAGATGGCCTAGATGTTAGGTTTAGTAAGAAAAAAATTCAAAGTAGCTATTATAAATATGCTAAAGGACTGTAAAATTAATTTTAATGAGTGAGCAGATAGAGATTCATTGAAGAAATGGAACTTATAAACATGAATCAAAAATAAATTTAGGGCTAAAAAGTTGAATAGCTTAAATGAAAAATTCATTGAATGAGTGAAATGACAAATTAGAAGTAAAATAAAAAACATTGAAGTAAAAGACAATTCAGTAAAATCATGCAATCTAAAGAACACAGGAGAAAAAGAATAGAAACAAATGAACAACAAAGTGTCACTAACAATATCACACAAATAATTGAGTCCCGGAAAGAGTAAGTAGTAAGAATGTGGCAGAAAAAATTACTTGAAGAAATAATATCAAAATTTTTCTTAAATTTGAAGATCTAAGAAGCTTAACAATAACTTAGTAGGATAAATACCAAGAGAGCAAAACCTACAGAAATCATAACTGTGCTCCTAAAAAACAAAGATAAAGATAAAATCTTGAAAACAACCTGGACAGACCTATCACCTACAGGGGACAATAATATGCATGACAGTTGATTTCTCATTAGAAAAAGAAAGGCTAAAAGATAATACAGCAATATTTTAAAGAATTGAAAAAAATGATTTAAACCCAGAATTTTATATCCAATAAAAATATCCTTCAAATATGAGTACAAAAATAAAGACATTCTCTGACAAACAAAAGTTGTGAGAATTTGCTTCCAGCAGGTCTGCATTGGAGTAAATCCTAAAGGATATGTTCAGGCTAAAGGAAAATTATATCACATAAAAATTGGAATTTACAAGAAGAAATGAAGAGCAATAGATGTAAGTGTTTGGGTCAATAGAAAAAATTATGTTTTCTTCTATTAATTTTTTAATAGACAGATGACATGTTCAAAGCAAAAATATCCTTGTAAGACTGAGGATTTAACATGTGAAAGTAAAAGATGCACCAACAATAACACAAAGGATGGAGCTGGGGAAATGAAAATAGACCTTTTCAAAGTCTTACATGTGTGAAGTAGGAAGGGTAGAGGGCCAGGTGTGAAGTGATACAATAACAATTCTAATTAGACTGGGGTGAGGATGAATACCGTGTTCCTTAGAGTAAACACTACATAACAACAACAAAGGGGTCTATGTTAAAAGCTAATAGGGAAAGTACAATGGAATGCTGAAAGATATTCATTCATTTGATCCAAATATAGGGCAGGAAAGGAGCAACAGAAGAGCAAAAACCAAAGTGACAATGAAAACAAGTGGCAATATGGTGGATTGACCATTCCCATCAGAAAGCAGAGATGTCAGACTGGATGAAAAGGCAGTGCCCATTTATATACCATCTAGATGACATGAACTTTAAATACAGATAGGCAAAAGGCAAAAGGAAGAAAATGTAAACTTAGCCTCACTCTGATTTGCCTTTTTCACCTCCTCAGCCCTAAAAAACTGTGGGATGCCTTCAGGGTTCCAAAGCCTCAGACTCCAGCTCTGTTGTCCGAGAAGGCTCAAAACCTAGTAAATGTCTTCAAGGAAAGACTGGCAGTGTGCTTGAGGTAAGCCACCTTCACTGCATCCATGATCCCCTACCTTGAATTCAGCAAATGTTCTATGACAAAATCCAGTTGTGCACTGAGAGCCCTCTCACATCTGGCTTTCTGCTCCTGCCCTGTTCAGTGGCTGCAAATTTTGTTGGTCAGTCTTTCCTCCAGCAGGCTGGGCCAGACACTGCCATTGATCCAAGCCCCGAATCAGCAAATGTGCCTACTGGGAAAAAATAGCTGACAAACTTCAGCTCACCTGGGCAGGGCTCTCTTCTCTCTGGAATTTTAGTGCCTTTAAAAGTATGACATTCATAATCTTTAAAAGAATTTTAATAATTTATCCTGCAGTTACTGCAAAAGTGTTTTTTTTTTTTTTTTTTTTTGGTCATGACCCACTGCATTCTACCAGAAGTAGAAGTTGATAATATTTTTCTTTTAATTCAAAAGTTGAATTCTACTGTGCCCCTTTCTAGGTGAAGTTTTTCCTTTGCATCTTGGTATAAATTAGGGGATAGTTGGCTCAGCAGGCCAGAGTATGGGGTGCTTCTATTAAATGACTCTGGTGTGCCTCACAACACTGAGGGTCAAGGTTAAGAATGGGTACAGTGTGAACATATGCCAGTTCAGGTCTGTAGAACCTTCGGGGCAAGGAGTAGGTGGGTAAAAGAGATTCTAATTTCTAAAGTTCATGCTTCATTCACAGTGCCATGCTGCCTGCCAGCTGGATCAGTTCTCAAAAGAAATTTACACTGCTGGAAAGAAAAGTTTCACACAGGCAATGTGAGATTTTGCAATAGTGAGCTTGGGTTCCACTGCAGCTCTGCCATTTATTTACTGCCATGAAGTTCAGGAAAAGGTATCTAATAAGGAACCGTATTCTCCGTTTTCCCAACTGTTAAATGGAGAAAAGGCAATCGTGTATCTCTCAGGCTGTCATGAGAATTAAACAAAACAGTTTGGAGAAGGTTTTTGTGAGCTCTGCACCCTTGGACCGACAATGTTCTGCTCATCTTTAAAGCACAGATACATCTGTTCTTTAGGCTAACAATCAAAGAAAACTCACTCCAGGAAAATGATTGTATCATTACTTTTTATTCTATGCCAGTATTTCAGTATTCATTTATTTGACATGAGAGTTTTTCTCTTGGATCAAAACAGCAGAATACCTCAGAGGCTGGGTCTTGAGATATAATAATCCTTAAGAAAGCAGAAGAGGGCTCATGCTTCCTCATGCCTGACAGGGGTTAGTGTTTGGGGGGACTGGAGCCACTGGGAAGAACTTGAGGAGTCTTGTTCACTCTAGGATTGCTCTGGCTGTCTGGGGCTTCCGGCATGTTTGGCTGTGGTCCTGCCAGCATTTTCTTCCCGTTCTGTGGGGAAGTGCCGTGGGAGAAGACCCCGCCACCCACCTTGGCGAGCCCCAGAGACTAGCCTGAGTTGGAATTGCTAAGGTGAGCCCTTACTCTAGTGATTCAGCAGCCTAGTTATTTTGTCACTGAAATGAAGTGTCCAATTTCTCCTGCAGTTTCGAGGAAGCTGTTTTCAGCCGAATCTCCAGCTGGTTTTATTTTTAAAAAGATTATTCTGCAGACCAAGGCCAGAACGTGCTGAAAGGCACTCTGGGCAGCTTTCCCTCTGGCCAGTGCTTATCCATCCTCCCCAGCATGGGGAGGTGAGCTGCATCAGGGAGCACAGGGTGGGCAGCTGCCTTCACCAGTCAGCTGGATTGTGCTGGTTGAAGACAGTTCATGCCCAGCTCTGCTGTGAGTCTGACCCAGAAACTGCTGATAGGGCTAGAGCCAAAACATCACCGCTTTCTGCTTAAATTGAGGGAGGGAAGAGATTGGCAGCAGCACCTGCACAAGTGCTTGCCCCCCATTCCTTGGTCCCAGCCCTCATTTACACTTGGGGTCAGCTGACATGGCCCACTGTCGCCCTGTTGGTGGGCTGACAGCACCTGTCCTGAGTCTCCCAGTGTCCACTTCTTCCCACAGTCCACACTGCCCAGGCCGCCCTGGGACTCCTGAGGCCCCCTGATATCCTGGAATGAAAGAGCAGTGTTAGGGCCCTTCAGCACCATGCTTTGCCCCAAGTTGGAGGACTCTGCTGTGAATGGTGGTTCGTGTCACACCAGGTGTTCATTTCTTGACTATGACCCTTGCCTGGGGCTGCCCTTGTTCTAGGACTGGCGATGGAGCATAAGAAGCAAGGAGGGGCTGGAGTTGCTTGTGGTGGAGAACGGAGCTGCTTGCAGTGGAGAACAGAGCTCCAGAGCCTCTCTAGGCCTGTCAGAGGACTTCTGTGAAGGGCTAGATAGGAAATATTTCAGGCTTAATGGGCCATATGACTCTCTTGCAACTAAAATGTAATGGTTATAGCAAATCAGCCATAGATAGCCTCTAAAAGTGTGGCCTTGGCTGTGTTCCTTGTGACCTTATGTTCCCATAACACTTTATTTACTAACACGGGTGGTGGGCTGGATTGGTCCAAAGCCACAGTGTGCTGACCCCTGCACTCACCAGCCCCCTCTAGGCACACACTGCAGGGAGATCAAAGAGGTGACCATCTGCATGCAGCAAGTGAGAGACTTTGGAGGCGAGTTGGACAGCTGCTCTCCGGGAGGGGGAAGGACCTGTTCTTCTACATCCTAGCTTGTGACCTGTTGTTATCTACCTCTTATCATGGCTGCCTCACTAGTCACCTCCTGAAGGTTAAGGCTCAATAATGAGAAGGCCTTGGCGGGAAGAGTTTTCACCAGATCTTTCCATTGTTCTCCATAGACCTCCCTCCCATGAACTCCTCTCCCTGTCCAGACCTGCAGAGTAGCTTCTTTAAATTTTGTTTCTTGTTGTTTAGAGGAAATTTAATTTCATGCAACATGTGTTTATTAAATATCTATCTTGCATTATGCAGCAAGTTGTGCCTTGAGGGCACAGTCGTGGACCACAGTTGTAGTAACAGCAGTGAGGTCGGGGCAGTCGTGCTAGAGGCAGGGCACAGCTGGGGGAGCAGGCTCAAGTAGGCAGGCTGGCTGGTTCCAGTTCCTGCCTGCTGATCCTCAGGCTACATGGGCTCCTGCTCCATTCAGAGCAGAGTAGGGCATCTGCAGATGGATCAGTGAGTAGTCCTACTCCTCTTATGCTCTCCCCTGCACTGTCCCTGCCCAAAAGGCATGTGATGGGGCATTTCTGTTTCTGATTGCTGTTACACACTGCATTTCTTTTGAGCATGTTTCTGGCCCAGCCAAGTCACTCCCTAGCTATGTGGTCTTGGAAGTGCTATGCAATCTCTCCCTGTCTAGTTCCTTTATCTGCATGTGGGGGTAACCATTCCTGCTTCATAGGGTTGCTCTGAGGATGAAAGGAGATGATGTGTGTGGAGTTCTTACCTGACACAGTGCCTTTCTGACACATGGTAACAACTCAATCCATGGAACATGGTTATTGCTGTTTTAGCCTGCCATTGTCTGAATGTTTGTACCTCTGCTCCCAGCTCATGCTGAAACCGAATACCCTAGGTATTAGCATGTGGGACCTTTGGGAGGTGATTAGGGCATGAGGCAGAGCGGATTAGTGTCCTTATAAAAGAAGCCTGACAGAGAGATCTTTTGTCCCTTCTACCATGTGAGAACACACCAAGATTATGGCTGTTTGTGAACCAGAAAGTGGGCCCTCACCAGAAAGACTATCCTGGTGCTTTGATTTCAGACTTTTCAGCCTCCAGAATTGTGAGCAATAAATTTCTGTTGTTTATAAGCCATCTAGTTCATTTTGTATATTTTGTATTTCTAGCACATTTTGTCATAGCAGCCCGAACAGACTCAGACAGGGCCTGGCAACTGTCTTGTGAAGTAGGCAAAGTAGGTATCCTCTTCTCTTTTTTACAGATTAGTTAATCGAAATGCAAAAACAAGTGACTTGTCCACATTAATAAGTGGCTGAGATTCTACCCAAGTATGTTCCCTTAATAGAGATAAATCAATTGTGTTATATCCTCAGAAAAACACACTGTGCATCTGTTAAAAAGAGTTGGGTGAACACTCTGTCCCTACTGATATGCAGCAACCAATGTCTAAGAGTGTGAAGACAATATGGCATCTAGGTAACCGTATCCACCCTCAGGCCAAATAACCCAGTATGTCCAGACAGGCTGTGAGGTTACAGGCCAGCCTTCCCCATGGGCCTGGCTTAAGGGCTGTTTTAGGGGTTGTTCCTGGCATAGGAGACTGGAGGGCAGTAGGAGGGGTGGCCAGCTCTGCTGGGAAGGAGGGGAACCATCTTGAGGACAACAAATTAAGCCTAATTTAATCTGTGGAAATATTTGATTACACCAATGTAATTTATTATGCAAAGTTGCCCTTTCTGACAAATGAAAGCTGCTTTGGTAAGTGGGATTGTAACAGAAGGGTTTTCAGCAGGCAAACAAACCCAGCTGGGAACCTGCCCATAAACTTCAGCTCTTGCCACGACACACCATCGGGCAAACTGGGAGAGAATGCCCCAGGGAAGGCAGGATCTGTGTCCTGTGTCCACCAGACTAAGCCCTGTGACCTTGAGTGTGTCCTTCCTCAGCTTTGTGTCAGCCCACCCAGCCTTCCTAGTAAGAAAGGTTTTGATATTTGCCCAGAATTTTAACATTCAGGAAATGCCTTTACATTAATAATCTTTTCTGACCCCTGTCATGACACAAAGTTTGCAAAGCCCCTTGTAACAAATTTTTTTTCCATTGGATCTGTGTTTGTATATTCTTAAAGTATTGTCACAGCTCCACGCCTGATGGGTCCATATAATAATGTACCTGTGAAGTGATGGAGACAGATGATCTGGTCCTTGTTTGACAGAGGAGAAGAGGAGGTGTGAATGGGTGAAGTGTCCTGCCCACATCGCCCAGCAGAGTCACCTGGCTGTGGAGTTGAGACTAGAATCCATGTCTTTGGCCCTTGACTCAGCGCCCCTTTCTGTTGTGCTCCAGGTTTAAGTCACTGGCCTTTAACAAGCATGGACTCCTGCCATGTTCTCTGCTTAGCAGTGTCCAAGGGGCGGAAGGGGAGAATGCTATTTCTTTTTAGAAGCAACAGATTGAAGTAGCAAGAATATGGGTTTCATAATCAGGAAATCTAGAGTCTGGTTTCAGACCTGCCATGTATTGGTTATGAAATCTGTGGTATCAAAAATACCTACCACTTTTGAATTCTTACCATGAGTTGGGTATTATTTGTGTTTCTTAATTTTTTTCTCCCAAAGTGCTGTGAATTGTTGTTATGAAGCCCATGTTACAGTGAGAAAATGGAGTATCTGAATGGGAGGTGGTTTGCTCTAAGTCCTGAGATGGCGAGTGTGGAAGCTGGGATCCTTCCTGCTGACTCTCTGGGCCAGTTTCCTTATCTGTACCAGGACTGGCCATACTTAGGAGCCAGGGCTGGAGGGCATTCTTAGAGCTCCAACACTCTGCGCTTCTGGGTCTCTTACTCCCTGGAGGAAGTTGCTTCCGGTAGAGGGACACCAGTGAGGAAAGCAGGAGTGAGGACTGGGCTTCAGGATTGGGGGACTCAGGTGGTTCTTGGCTCTTATGTGACTTGTGAAGTCCTCTGACCTTGCTGGATGTGGGCCTGAGAAGGGCAATCTTTTCTGCTGGATTTAATTAAAATGGGCCTCCATTCACTTAGCATACAGGAGACCTACCTGACCCTGCTGTTAGAAAGAGTAATGGCTTTACATATCACCTCCAGAGACACTTTTCTTACTGACAAGGAAACTGAGGCCCAGAGAGGTTAATTATGTTGCCCAAGGTCACTCAGGAGATTAACAGCAGACTAACAAAACTGAGTTCAGGCCGAGTTGTCCTGACTCCTGGTCAAGATGTGTCCCTATTTTATCCAAGCTTCCCGACATCTCTCTGGCTCTCCCTTCTTCTGGTGGTTAAATTGCTGATGGAAGGAGTGAAGCTATAAAAGGGCTAGAACCACTCCATGCAAGCCGAGGTTTTTGACACAAAAATCCCTGGAGGACTTCATCGCTTACACTCTCCAAGGCTAGCTTCAGTGCAAGGCGTGTGGTCCTCTAGGCTCTCCAAGCACCCCCAGTGCCTGTTTCCTAAAGGCACAAAAGCTGCAGCAGGAAGAGACCCAGATTTCTCCCAGGACAGAGAATAACCCCTGCTGGGGTGGCTCCAAGTGTGAGGCAGGAGAAGTGAAAGCCGAAAGCCATCCCCAGGAGTCGAGCTGTCTTGCATCTGCCATAAACAGGAAGGGGGGCTCTTGACAAGTTGGGGAACCTGTTACAATCCATTGACTTAATTGTTTTCCTTTATCTGCGCGTGTTGATGCTTATTATTTGGCTTGTTATCTGATGGTTATTTAATCTATATTTTGTAATTACTTCCCTTCTGTCTTTCCCTCGATGGTCATGTTTTTTACTCATTGCACTGAAGCACTGACCTACATTTTCGCAGGTGCAGAAGTCAATTATCTCAAATGGTGGTTTGTGAGACAGCTCCTTGGTCATGATATGGGGGCCCTGCCTCCCTGGTTTGATAAGCTGCCCAGCCCTGAGTATTTCCCACTCTTTGACTGTTGGGATCCGAGAAGCCTGGGAGGTTAGGGAGAAAGGAAGGACCTCCCCAGGCAGCCACTTGCTTCCTAGGGGTTGGAGAGTCTCGGGAGGGGGCACTGCAGCACAGGGTTTCGGGGTCTAGATTCCTGGAGACCAGAGTCTGAGGACAAGGTTGGTGGCAGGCGTGTCTCCCTGAATTGGGCCTTCAGCAAATGGAGACCACACTTTCCTGGTGGGAATTGTATAAGTTCTAGTGCCCTTACAGGCAAAGTGGGAAGCCTATTTAAAACTGGGGCTTTCTCAGAAAATCCAGGCCATGCTGCTGCTATTCTTAGGCAGTCCCTCGGGTTTCTGAAGGGAACACAAAGGGAGAGAGGATTCTGCTGTTGAGCTCCAGGCCTGGTTTTGCTGTTCACATGCTGTATATTTGGCAAATCACTCAACCTTGTTGAACCTAAATTGTTATTTATCACGGGGATGTTAATGCTGCAGAGATTACTGTGAAGATCAAATGGATTAAAGTGTGGCTCACCCTCAACTCTCATGGGCAACAACCTCTCAGTTTCTGAACTCAGGAACTAAAAAGATGCACTAAAAAGATAATTTTTGATATCTTTTTAAAGAAATCCACACTGTAAATACTTGCCCACAGATTCAGACAGTGTGGCTTCTCTTTTCCCAAAAGGTTCACACTCTGAATCCAGGGACCAAACAGAGCACAGAGCAAAGGGCTTTGTGTGTGCAAGTGCTCTGTGCACTCAGAGTGCTCACAAATATTGGTTTATCCACTCAGTCAGGGAACACGTGTTTGTTGAACCCCTGTTGTGCCGGGAGCGCCCTAGCGAGAGTTGGGAACATGCCATGAAGGAAACCAGGGCCCACATGTGGTGCTCACTGGCAGGTAAGAGAGGCCCACAGGTGAAATAGTGTCATGGCTCCCAGAGGGTGTGCCTAGCTTTCCTGCATTCCCAGGCAAGGGACCCGGGGAATGACAGCTATGCTGGGGAAATTGGTGGGTAACAGAAGCAGGGTATGTGAGAGTCTCCAGGGCATATCCATTCATTAATTTGTTTACTCATTCATCCAAAATCTGTTTCCTGAATCC
Organism: Tarsius wallacei; assembly: GCA_963574415.1. NCBI lineage: Eukaryota > Metazoa > Chordata > Mammalia > Primates > Tarsiidae > Tarsius > Tarsius wallacei. The sequence goes on from CAUYQG010074082.1 coordinate 101,997, forward strand.
TGCTGTATTTCAGGCGCTGGAGGTAGAGATGGTGGTGGGAGCAGGAACTCTCTCTGCCCTCTCAGAACTTGCTCTGTAGCTGGAGGTATGAACTTGTTCAGTTAATGCCAGGCACTGTAACAGTAAATACTAGAATCTCAGTAATGCAGTGCTGGATAAATTAATTTTTATTCGTGTAAAGTCCAGAATGTGTTCATGGAACTCATCTGCATGAAGATTGCAGGAAGGGGAAGAGAGCTGGGAGGGTCCCATCATATCTTCCTGTGTAACCCTGTGGCAGGTCTGTGTGTGAGCGTCTCTGGTTGTGGCAGTGTGACTGACCCCTAGGCTGCCACCCACTGCTGGTGTCTCTGCGTGTGGCAGTGTGACTGACCTCTAGGCTACCACCCACTGCTGGCCAGACAGGAGGCCAGACCTGTAGGGTCCCCTACACAGATGGAGTGGAGCTGCACTGGAGGTGTGCTCCCCGGGGGGAGGACAGGAGTTGGGAAATGTTGACTCTTTATTGAGTCTAATGGGCATTTGCCTCATCAGGAATCTGGTCTCTACCACCGCATCCTGAACTCATGCCAGGGTTGAGCTGCCTGTTTGTCATTGCCTGCTCCGTCCTTGTCCTGGGAAATCCCTGTTACAGTGATGACCTCACCACCTAGTACAGCACACTGGTCTGGGGCACCTGGTGAGAGAAAGAGTGACAATGGGGTGGGCTGCCCTTCTGGCTCCTCCCCCATGGCAGCAGCTCAATACCAGGCACCCAGCTCTGCATGTTCTCTTCGTATTCAATACTGTGCAGAAGACATTGTGAGGCTCTCACTAAAATCACCCATTCTGAAAGCAAATGAGATAATAATCCTTGACAGGTAGGGGTGGGATTGCACCCAATTGAATCCAATCTGCTTTCACATTCACAGAGCTACAGGAGATTTCAATCCAAGGTAAAGGAAACTAGCAAAGCGCATTCAGTGCTGACTCACAGGGTGCTGTATTTGGAGCCTTAACGATGATAAATCAATGATCTAGAAAGTACAATCCCTTTCCTATTAACCAGACAGGCACACACATTCTCTACAGACTTCAGAAGGTAAGCACCAAAAAATTTCAATTAGTATTTTACATCCCACTACTTTATAATTACAAACAATTAGATCGGAACACAGCACAGGAAACACACATCCCGCTTGCAGGGGAGTTGGTTCTTTGGGAGGCCCAACGCCAAGCCTCCTCCTCCCAGGAGTCTGCAGATAGAATCTCTCTCTGAGGCAGAGGCCTGGGGGAGGGGAGCTCAGCAGGGCAAGCTGGCTTTGCGTGGCCTCTTGTGCAGGCAGTCTTCAGTTATTGCTCAAGACTGCAGGGACCTGTGGGAGGTGGGCCACCCTCCCCCTGCATGAACATAGAGAGCAGCCTCCGGGATAGTCTGTGCTCTTCATTCATGAGACTGCTTGCTCTCTAGTCTCTGGGGAAGGACCTGTGAGCCGTGCTGTCATTTTTTGTGGTGTCACTTGCTGGAAGGGAGGGTGCCAGGAGCACTTGAATTGGTACCTGAAGATGTGAACCCCAACCCCCTCTTTTCAGTCTAAATGCCAGGCTCTGGTCTCAGATTGGACGTAAGTATTCCTCCTTCCTGTCTCCAGTGTGTCCTGTGGGCATCAGGCAAAACTGTGGAAGTGGCAACGCTGTGTACATGCCATGTTAGTGTTTCTTAAAGAGGGCTCCTAAGGCGACCTGAGTTAGAGTTGTCTGGGGGCTCGTTTTGCCTGCAGATCCCTGGGCCTCACTCCAGATACGTTGGATCTGAATCTCTGCAGGTGTTGCCTGAGACTCCCCAGACAGAGTTTCTTAGGTGGGTCTTTCCCTCATATGGCAGGCAGAATAATGGTCCTCAAGGATGTCTTAATCCAATGACCCTTGAGCCTGCACCTTACTTAGCAAAAGGGACTTTGCAGATGGGATTAAGGTTACGGATGGGGGATTACTATGGATTGTCTGGGTAAACCCAATCTAATCACATAAGTCTTTAAAATAAGAAAAATGTTCCCAGCTGTGGTTAGAAAGTTCCATGAGAAAATGGAAGAAGGTGTTTTGAATGAAATGCTATCGATTTAGCTGGTAACTTATTTCCCTAGCAGGTGAAAGTCCTGGACAAAAGAGCACCAGCATGGGTCTCCTTGAGCAGCCTCCAAAACCATCAAGGGTCAGATTGCTGAGTGACTTTAATGATACAACCCCAATGTGAAAGTCTAGGAGTTCTCAGTCCTTACAGACCCAGAAGGGTATACAGCATGTGGAGATCAGGGCACACAGGCAGAAAGAGAGAGAAGGGACCCTTTGGCTAATGTCTTTTTTGGGTCCAGGTTTCCCTTGGGAAGATGTAACTGATGGGATTAAAGCAAGCAGGGACTAGTTCCAGGAGATCACACTGTGACCAAGAGGTGTTCACTTAAAGCTCAGGGGCAAACATTTGAATGGCTGCTTTAAAGGAGGCAGGGAACAGAGGGAGCCCAGCTTACTAGGTAGGAGAGGTGCCTCATCGTTTTATCTCTGGCCACCAGATGAGGTGGGGTATGGTATTGGAAATGGTGTCAAGGGTGACTAAGCCCTGCTTCTGGTATGAAAGGTTAAACTTATATTTAAAAATGAATGCGAAGGCAGCATAAAATTATAAACACACCTATAAGAAGGGTGAGAGGTGTGGAGGGAGAAGGAACCACCAGATGGCTGACGCGAAGATGGAGGGGAGGCCCAGGGATGAGGACTGTGGGTAGGCTCTGGAAGCTGGAGCAGGCAGAGTAGGCTCTCCCTAAGTGTCTCCAGAAAGGCATGCAGCCCCTGTCACCGGAGACTTGTGTTGGACTCTTGACCTATCATACTGTAGGATAATAAAATTGTCTTAAGCCACTACTTATGTGGTAATTTGTCAAAGCAGCAACAGGAAATTGACACACATGCTAGAGATCTCTCCCAAGTATGCATTATATTTTAATTATTTGTTTTAATGAACTTTATTTTTTAATTATTTTCTTTTATTTTTTGAGTCAGGGTCTCACTCTGTTGCCCAGTCTGGAATGCAGTGGCACAATCACAGGTCACTGCAGCCTTGACTTCCTGGGCTCGGATGATCCTTTTGCTTTAACCTCCTGAATAGCTGGGACTAGAGGCACATGCCACCATAGCTGGCTAAGTTTTTACAATTTTTTTGGTAGAGACAAAGTCTGTTGCCTGGGTTAGTCTTGAACTCCTGGGCTCAGGCACTCTTCCAGCCTCAGTCTCCCAAATTGTGAGCTCATAGGCATGAGCCACTGTGCCCGGCCTAGCCTTTATTTTTTAGAGCAGTTTTAGGTTCACAGCAAAACTGAGTGAAAGGTGCAGAGATTTCACATATGCCTCTGCCCCCACACATGCACAGCCTCCCCCATCAGCAACATCCTCTTGCACAGTGGTACATTTCTTAACATTTGGTGAACCTATGTTAACATCATTATCATCCAGAGTCCATAATTTACATTATACCTCACTCTTCATGGAGTACATTCTATGGGCTTAGACAAGTGTATAAGAACATGTATCAAGGAGAACCACATTTTCTAGATCAACTAATATAAGGGTCATGTCTGAGGCCTGAACACTGTCATTGAAGCCCCATGTCACTGAAAGATGATCGTTTTCATCTCTCTCTTCCCAGAACAGATACAACGTTCAAACCAATGAGCAGTCATAGTCCTGTGACTTAGAATCATGACATTTGTTCCTTTCTTAGGCACCCTGAAGGTCCTAAGTGGTGTAAGTACCACGGAGGCTATATTTTAATCTAGTCAATCATTTTTTCATTCACTCATTCATTTATTCATTCATTCATTCATCAAGAGTTAGTGAGTATAGCCTATTAACTGAGTAGACTGCCTTGGTGTGAAGGTGAGGTTGGAGCATGGGAAGATGAGGTTGGAATACACAAAACAGAGATATCATCCCAGAAATTAAGACATTCACTTTCGAGGAAAAGAAACTAGCAAAATACATTGGCATAGTTGGATTTAGTCAAGTGACTGTCTACATGGAAGAATTGAAGAAATTCACAAGGGAGAAGAATGAACTTTCTAGATCTAGTAGGAGTTTGCCAGATATGGGAAGGGTCTGGGAAGGGAAAGCAGTAAGGGCAGAGGGAGAAGTACGTGCCAAGACAGGAGTAGATGGAATGTCTGTTGTGCTGGGGAATGGGAGTAGACACAGACACTTGCCTGCTCTCTCAGAATTACCCCCATATACTCCCACGGTGGGTTGAAGATGTCATATTTTCACTTTTCCAATTTTTTTTTTCCTGCTAGATTATGGGAGCAAACTCCAGCCCTAGCCAAATGTTGCTGTGGGAAAGTCAGTTGGGGAATTTGGGAGAAGGTTTTCCTTCTTGCTAAGATAGTTATCAGGAAGAAAATGCCCCTTCTCTGTTCTTGGATGTGGTCATGTCTACATTCCAACCTGGAAACAGCTTCAGCAATGCTGAGGGGAGGTGTCTCCAATCTCTGAGGGCATGTGGGCAGTCCCTGATGTCTGTTTAGTGGCTCCCCGAGCCCGGTACAGGCTTGCACCTAACACTTCTAGTTGGAATCGGAAATGATGGAGGTCCTTGTAGCTCATGCCACTGAGAATCAGTTTTCTGCTCCTTGCAGCACAGCGGTGCAAAGATCTGACAACAGGTTGGCATGGGAACAATGCTGCAGTCAACACTGGAACTACGTGTGGTCACTTGGCATCACGGGGGGGTGGGGCAGGTGTTTGTTTGGCATAGTATATGGTGGGACCTTAAGTTCCCTGCCCTCTCTGAGTCCTCTCAACACCTCAGAACCTACCAGTGCCCTATATCTGGTGGTGAATTTCACTGACAACCTCTGTGCATGGTGTTTCAGTCTGAAATAAGAACTGCCTGTGCCTCAAGTCCTTGCTGCTGCCTCTTCCCAAGAGGGAGGGGACACAACAGTACCAGCTCCCACCAACCAGGAGCGAGCCTTTCCTGAAGGCTCATTTCTATCATTGGTTTAGGAACTGAAGAAGAATTAATTACTTGGTCAAGGATGCAAGCTCTTCCTCCCTGCCTCTGTTGCTCCCTCTCTCTGCCCTTTATTATTAACTGCCCTTTATTTTTTGTGTCCTTGCTTCCATGAAAAAATTAAGGAGCAGAGCAACTAATGATTTAAAATTTAGTCTTGGTGACCACTGGTTTGAAATATGGTTTTTGGAAGGTCTGAAGTTGACGGGTAGAGCAGTTTGAACCCCAGATCACAGAGCAAAGGCAAATCAGGGCAAATCTTCAGAATGCACTTGCCCCTTCTCTCTGCTTTTTGTCTTGTTTAGGAGGGGATGTCCTGACTCCCTGGGCGACTGATGTGGGGTAGCGGTGGTGGTGGTGGCAGTGGTGGCAGCAGTGGGGGGGGATGGTTGCCAGAGTCCTGCTCCCGCAGAGTCCAGGGTACCCCAAAGGTGGAGACGGCATCAGCGATTGTGAGAAAGAGAGAGAGAGACTGGACACCTGTTATAGAATGCAGATGCTATTTTATTGTGAGTAGTAGCGAGCTTATATTTCTCTCTACAAGGGAAATAATCTCTGCAAGTTGCTGTCACAGAGCAAGTTAAAATCATCATTACAAAACAAATCACTTACAACAAATTACATGGATTTTTTGTGATGTTAAAACGATGCT